>NQII01008504.1:38155-64361 GCA_002778355.1 Clitarchus hookeri | reverse complement strand
GAAGCGCGCCTCACGTTGAGAAACCCGCCACCAGAGGGCAGGCAGTGCACTGTCAATGGCCAGTCTGTCCTCCGGTGGGCACTTGCTGCGAAGCGCGCCTCACGTTGAGAAACCCGCCACCAGAGGGCAGGCAGTGCACTGTCAATGGCCAGTCTGTCCTCCGGTGGGCACTTGCTGCGAAGCGCGCCTCACGTTGAGAAACCCGCCACCAGAGGGCAGGCAGTGCACTGTCAATGGCCAGTCTGTCCTCCGGTGGGCACTTGCTGCGAAGCGCGCCTCACGTTGAGAAACCCGCCACCAGAGGGCAGGCAGTGCACTGTCAATGGCCAGTCTGTCCTCCGGTGGGCACTTGCTGCGAAGCGCGCCTCACGTTGAGAAACCCGCCACCAGAGGGCAGGCAGTGCACTGTCAATGGCCAGTCTGTCCTCCGGTGGGCACTTGCTGCGAAGCGCGCCTCACGTTGAGAAACCCGCCACCAGAGGGCAGGCAGTGCACTGTAAATGGCCAGTCTGTCCTCCGGCACGCCGCTTGCGCGCGCAGAGTTGCAGTATCCATACGTAAGGTGTGAAAACGTGTGACTAATAACCACTATGGTAAATGAAAAACTTCTTACCACAGTGAGAAGAAAAATGAAAAAACCTTAGCGAAGTAGAAAAGAAGGTTTTGTGTCACAAAGTAATACAACGTGTACGCAACAAAAGGAAGTAAACAGAGCCCAAGATTCCTTCCAGTANCCTCCGGTGGGCACTTGCTGCGAAGCGCGCCTCACGTTGAGAAACCCGCCACCAGAGGGCAGGCAGTGCACTGTCAGCGGCCAGTCTGTCCTCCGGCACGCCGCTTGCGCGCGCAGAGTTGCAGTATCCATACGTAAGGTGTGAAAACGTGTGACTAATAACCACTATGGTAAATGAAAAACTTCTTACCACAGTGAGAAGAAAAATGAAAAAACCTTAGCGAAGTAGAAAAGAAGGTTTTGTGTCACAAAGTAATACAACGTGTACGCAACAAAAGGAAGTAAACAGAGCCCAAGATTCCTTCCAGTAAGTAAATGAAAACAGTATTTGCGTAAGCTACAATATTAATTTTTATGATAATGATTTTAAATAATTATTGTTTTCGATCTGATTTTATTAGTAGATAGAGTTGCCGAAAAATGCTTACACGCACTGTATTTATGTTAACTAGTGTGAAACTGTGTAAATTTTTAAAAATAAAGCTTCATGCGCTCTACTAGAACCCTTTGCAAGATAAAAGTTTATCAGTATAACATAGGCTTTGTTTTCGTGCGAAGCTTTACAAAAGCATGACAGTACTTAATAATATCAACACTGAAGTGTATTAATTTTTTCACACATGTGTGTTAAAACTTGTTTTCAGAAAAAATAAATGTTAATGTAAACTTATTATATTGTTACTAATTATATAAATTGCTGTGAACATGTTTTCATGTATACTAAGTTAGTTATATTTGTGCCTGGACGAGTGACGGCGTGTGCATAATCACGTGCGTGTACGTCAGAAACTAGATCAGAGGCAAGTGAAGATGCGAACTTTTGTTGTCAAATGCCTGCTTCCTCTGCGCATATTGTGGCCGCGATCCATTACTGATGAGCACTGAGATCGCTGATGGTTTATCAGTGTTCGTCAGTAATAACAGAGCAGCCTGCAGTAGACAGTAAATGAAATATTTTGTATGTCAGTTAGTTCATAGTTTCGTTACGCTCGACAGTGGTACTCAGTAAGATAAGAGAAAAAGGTTTAATTTATCAATATAACTATCTATCTAAGCTTGTTGTTCTCTTAATATAAGAAAGTTCTAATACATAATCGACATAGTGATACTTGTTTGTCGGAATAAAATAACATTTTAATAACATAAATACTGCTTTGAACTCAATTGTGTATTATTTTTGTGCAGAATTTCAATCTGGACTATTTTGTATTCAAAATTATGCTACCGTATACACTTATAATAAATAACTCGGAGAACCTACAACTTGAATCGACAGCCGATATCTAGTTTCACTGTCATGTACGACCGCTGTAGCTCCAGTAAACTCAGTGTCTTCAGTAGTAGTGAATGTAGCCTCATGCAGGGTACCACAAAGCCGTGTAGCCTCGTGCAGGTTACCACACAGTTGCGTAGCCTCGTTCAGGGTACCACACAGCGGCGTAGTCCCGTGCAGGGTACCACACAGCACCGTAGCCTCGTGCAGGGTACCATACAGTGGCGTAGCCTCGTGCAAGGTACCACACAGCGGCGTAGCCTCGTGCAGAGTACCACACAGTGGCGTAGCCTCGTGCAGGGTACCACATTGCGGCTTGTAGAAACGAGTGTCAGTGATAATGTGCGAGTATAGAATCTCAATGCATATATCCGCCTCATGCTCGGAATTCTCTATTATCTGTGGAGTTACCACCGTTCAGCAACAATTTAATACAATGAAACAAATTTTTGAGTTCATTTCGTCACCAGATTATTATTCCGTACTATAGTCCATTCATTGTTACTTCCAACATTTTTTAAAGCAGTGCTAAAGTTTTGTTTCACGGATATTCCTCTGCCTCATGCAAATAAATCTTAATCGGGTCGAGAAAATTACATCAAACGGACAAACGCAACACATTCATGTGCACTCAGTAAATAATATTTTGTATAAAAACAATTTTTTTGGGCATTGCCAACACACCTACTTTCTCCTTGGTTATTCATATAAATTCCATATTAAATATTATATTTTATTGATAAAATATAATTATAAATTACACTGTTGTAAAAAAGGTATATTTAGTTTAATCCGATTGTAAAACACTTGTGATAAACTATATTCAGGTAACAACTGAGCACATGGCGTGATTTTTCAAAGGTTTGATTCAAAAAGCGCGAATAAACCGCGAATAAACTATAATCAGAATTTCTAATGTAGAAATGTTAGTATTTCGTTTTAAATATGTTCGTGTTTATGCGTACATAAAACTTGACATTAAACATTGTAAAACGAGGTTATTTCGTGTAATAGCGCACCTTCATTTTAATTGTGTTTTCGTTTTCAGCTATATTTTTATAGTATTTGTAAATCAATTGGATTTGCCACTTTTTCTCTTTTTTTTTCAGTTCTATAATAAATTTTTCCTAAACAGTATTGATTGGTAATGTACATTATGTTATCAGTGTAAAAAAATTATAGTTAATGTAACTGTTAACATTTAACCATCTCATATTTTACAGTATCATTTTATTTATATATGAGGAGAGAAATAAATTTAAAACTATATTTCGAAGACATCGAAGTTTCTCGGAAATTTTCGCCGACACACCATAACATGTCTGCAAAATGCATTAGTTACATCCACTGAAGAGCCAAAAAAAAAAACTGGTATAGGCGTGAGTATGCAAATAACAGAGATATGGAACCAATCAGAGTAACGAGATGCGGTCGGCAGCGCCTATATAAGACGACAAGCGTCTGGCAAAGTTGCTAGATTGGTTGCTGCTGCTACAATGTCAGGTTATCAAGATTTAAGTGAGTCTGAACGTGTTGTTATAGTCGGCGCACGAGAGATGGGACATAGCATCTCCGAGGTATCGATAAAATTTGGAATATCGCGTACGACCATTTTACGAGTGTCCCGTGAATATCGGGAATCAGGTAAAACATCATATCTTCGACATCGCTGCGGCCGGAAAAAGATCGCGAACGAACGGGACAAACGACGACTGACGAGAATCATTAAACGTGACAGACGTGCAACCCTTTCGCAAATTGGCGCAGATTTCAATGCCTCCTGCATACCTTCAGACATTAGTGGAGTCCATGCCACGTCGTCTTGCGGCACTTCTGCGTGCTCGCGGGGGCCCTACGCGATATTAGGCAGGTGTGCCAATTTTTTTGGCTCTTCAGTGTAATATGAAAAAGCCGGATTAATACACTATATAAGGACGCGACTCGACTCTTGCGAGCACAGCTGATGGGACGTGCCAAGCCAGCCTGCCTCGCTGCCTGTTCGAGCGCGCGGGGGGCACAAGGGTGACCGTCAAGGACAGGGAGATCTGGCAACACTGCTGCAGCAAGCTGTCCGCCTCTGGGTCCAGGGGTTTAGGGGAGGCACAAGATGTCCCGCCCCCTCTTTTCTAGTATTTTCTCTACCCACTAATAAAGAGCATGGTTCCCACCCATCTGTCTCCTGTAGCATTTTCTGATCATTCTAATAATGCGTGCAACAATTTTTTTATTATTTCCTGTCGAAAGGGCTTTTACGGTGACTATGCCGGTTTTTCTCTTTCTCTTCTTACTATAGTAGTTTAACTATAAGTACACTTAGGGAGGTTTTCATGGCCAAAATCTGGCCATGGCAGCCCAATCCCTCTCTGCCGTGATGCATGTCTCCTTGCACGGTTTCCTTCCCTTGTAGGCGTATGGGGCTTAGCCCTGAGACGCAATGAACTCCCGTCCCTACCGCGGGCTCACACATAACACTTAGTTTTAGAGTAGGTTAGAAAAAAAGAAGGGGGAGGAGTCTCTCTCAGTCGTGCCAGTGCCGACAACCCCTCACGGAGCAGGGTTGTCCATCCTCCCTGTTCCAGAGCTCTCGCACTTCTGAAAGCGTCGTTCTTTTTTCTTAATTTAAAGAGCAGTGTGGCCTAGGCTGAAATACTGTCTGCGCCAGACGTGGTGGCACTGTGAGAGAGAGACACAGAGAGTGACAAGCTCCGTTCCGCAGACAGTTTCTTCCTCGGTCGAAAAAAAAAACACACATGTCACTAGGGCCTATGCACGGTAATTTGCGCTGATGTTTTTAACTGCAACAATGAAATATGTTTCCATCAGGGGTACCTAAAAATGTAAACATTTCAATAGGTAACGTTTAATTTACAAACAGCATACCAAAAACTTTGTTAGAACAATATTTTAAATATTTCTTACTAGCCGTTGCCAAAACATCGCTACTCTCGCTGTTTTCAATTCGTATCGAATACCAAACAAAAATTATAAGTCATAGAAAATACTAGGATTAAAATTTAATTTATTCAAATATAATACTTTTCAAGTTAATCAGTGTTATATACTCGTGTATAGAGGTTATTTAAAAAATAGGGTGATTTTCAAAGTCTCGAAACACCCGAAGGAACCCGGAATGGAGTATAGGAGAGTAGAAAAGAGGAGGAGGTGGAAAAGAATTGACGCTTTCCCTGGCCGTGAGAGGCCACCGACCCGCTGACCCACAATGCAGCACGCATACCGGAGTGGCAGAGGGGAGGGGGAAGTGGAAGTATGGAGGGGAGTAACCTTCATACCCCCCCCCCCCTCGGNGGTCACTCTTCTTAACGGCTTCTAGCAGCAACAACCGCAGCTTCTCTCACAGCCGGTTTACTCGCCTTGAAACTTCAGTGCCAAGAGTCACGCCTTAAGGTGCCCGCCTGCCTGAACTGTTTTCCACGTTTACGACCGATAAACGCGGCGGCGTTATGGGCGACCTTCCCTCGCCATGTTTAACTATCGGTTTTTCTAACTTCCTCGTCTTTTTAAAAAAATATATAATTCCGAAAGTAACCCTATACTCAAACAGCTATTGTTCTCACACGGCAGTATTGACAAGATATGGGTGATAGGAACTCATAATTACGTCACAATTTTAATTCTGCCGAAAATTTAGCAAATTCAATACCGAGGCGTTAATGCGAGTTCGTAGTTCAGTTGCTATGTCTGTACCGCTGTGTGAGGTTAATGGATAGTTGGTCATATTAACGTACTAGCCATCGTTAGAGCGGTGTAAACTAGTTTAATAATGTTTAACGCATATCTAAACTTAACATTATTTACTTTATGTAGGCTACTTATCAGCTTTTATGTTGGTAGGCTATACAACGCGACTCATTTATGCTCATAGGAAATGTTTCTAAAGTGCCGACGCACACCTTGCCAGGTACATAAGACATTGTCAAACGCAGTCGTTTTCTTTCTGCATTTTCTCGCAAGCGCATGGCCTATAACCAAACTGGAATTTAGATGTATGTTAAATTAGAAAGCATTATTATGCATTCCTATTGAAGTCGTCTTTCTGTGCGCATTTGTGTATAACTCATTATTAAATTTTTTTGATTACCATAGCTTTCCAAAGAATTCATTTTTTGAGGGTGTACAGAGACTAAATAATTCTCATTTGGAAACACATTAAAGTCGATTGACCTTTTATTGTGTTACAGAATTNAGGGTGTACAGAGACTAAATAATTCTCATTTGGAAACACATTAAAGTCGATTGACCTTTTATTGTGTTACAGAATTTTTCTGACTTAGCCAGAATGTTCTGTTAAACCGTAGATGTGTGCTACTCAGGGCACTAAAACAGAACGCTTGCTATCGTTTTCATTTCAGACACCTAACTTAATGATTAATTAAAATTTAACTTTTGTCTTACGACATTTGACAAAGAAATGTACCGCCAAACAAACGACCTTTCCCATTTTGCTTGCGAACGAAGCTTTTTTCAAATTGCGTGTTTACTGGCGAAAATTAAATTGTAACATCACAGCGGTGTGCACAAAAACTTGCGAGCCTCCTGCTTGTTCCAAGGTCGACTGCTACTGATTAAGGACGTTGACACGTGAGCTACGAGATGAGAGCCCGCAATCGTGTTTTAATACAATGATACTATCACTAGAGTTTTTTAATGCGTCTCAAACCCCAGACAATGTGTAGGGAGGTAAGTAGCTATTTTGCATGCACATTCACGGGACAATCGTGGAGACTTGAGAAGTTGACACCCATGACGTCGTAGCAAAACGAAGGCCTAATAAATGTACAAACATCGCTTGATAGGTTGACATTTCTGTTTACAAACATTTCTGTTTAACAGTCGTTATAACTACAAGCAAAAAAATTAAGCCAGTCTTGGGGCAGAATTGTTTATTAAAATGCAGGTAAGAATGTATGATAGATTACAGCTTCAATTTGCCAGTATTCCTGCGCTCATGCAGCATTACACAAAAACAAGACATGCGTCGTGAGAAACACACGCATGGATCGTTAGCACATTACGAGAGTNAGGGTGTACAGAGACTAAATAATTCTCATTTGGAAACACATTAAAGTCGATTGACCTTTTATTGTGTTACAGAATTGTTCTGACTTAGCCAGAATGTTCTGTTAAACCGTGGATGTGTGCTACTCAGGGCACTAAAACAGAACGCTTGCTATCGTTTTCATTTCAGACACCTAACTTAATGATTAATTAAAATTTAACTTTTGTCTTACGACATTTGACAAAGAAATGTACCGCCAAACAAACGACCTTTCCCATTTTGCTTGCGAACGAAGCTTTTTTCAAATTGCGTGTTTACTGGCGAAAATTAAATTGTAACATCACAGCGGTGTGCACAAAAACTTGCGAGCCTCCTGCTTGTTCCAAGGTCGACTGCTACTGATTAAGGACGTTGAGACGTGAGCTACGAGATGAGAGCCCGCAATCGTGTTTTAATACAATGATACTATCACTAGAGTTTTTTAATGCGTTTCAAACCCCAGACAATGTGTAGGGAGGTAAGTAGCTATTTTGCATGCACATTCACGGGACAATCGTGGAGACTTGAGAAGTTGACACCCATGACGTCGTAGCAAAACGAAGGCCTAATAAATGTAGAAACATCGCTTGATAGGTTGACATTTCTGTTTACAAACATTTCTGTTTAACAATTGTTATAACTACAAGCAAAAAAATTAAGCCAGTCTTGGGGCAGAATTGTTTATTAAAATGCAGGTAAGAATGTATGATAGATTACAGCTTCAATTTGCCAGTATTCCTGCGTTCATGCAGCATTACACAAAAACAAGACATGCGTCGTGAGAAACACACGCATGGATCGTTAGCACATTACGAGAGTCGTGAAATATTGTACCACTATTCCTTCTCAATCTAATTAACTATTCCCAAGAAGACGCAAAAAAACTGTTTATGTTTCATGTGTGAATAAATTTAGCTAAAGGGTAAAAGCTTCTATTTTATATTCCCAGTCCGGTGGAGAGTTTTAGAAGCGTGTAAAATTTAGTTTATACAATGGGAGGAACACTTGTTTGAGCCCAAAAAAATATTTTTTTTTAGCTTACGTTGACAAATATATGTAGAGTGATTGCAAACCTTTATTTATTTTCATGCAGTCCCACCAGTTCAAATATAGCCTACACGTAGTATAGAGAAAAAGAGAGATAGAGGGAGAAGGGGGGAGGGGTAGTGCATATATGCCAACAACCGGGCTACAGTCAACTAATTTATTGATTGTGGTGTTGTAACTTATTTTGTTTACTGGAAAAAACTGGTTTCACTTCGTATTGTTCCTAGCACAGAAATATAGGTAGTTTGTGTGAGCTTTACAGACTCAAGTATTCTGTTAACTGAAACAAACTTACCAGTCAGTGTGCTGAAGTGTAGTGAGGTAGGTAATGGTGAAACACTGCAGAATTTTATTGGGGTCTTGACAAATTGGACAAATCAGTGACACTGAGCTTGGTCTGCGGTCAGCGTTCAACAACTTGTAAATCTCTCGTTGTCCTTGAAGCACTTTCGGAGTCAACAGTTGAAAAATAAATGCCGTTGTAACAACATATTTTTTTAACACAAGAAATTGCACACCTGCGGTTAACATGGTATAGTCCAGTCACGGTTACGTCCAACGTTAACCCTGTTAAAGATCTACTGTTAGGCTATTGCTCCACCGCAAGCAAAAAAAGCTTAACCGAATCTGGAAAATTACAACAAAGGGACAACGTACCTCGTTCGTGTGCACTCAGTGTAATATAATTTTGCATGAAAACTATTTATTATTAGAAGTTACCAACACGTTTATTTTCTCCATGTTTTTATTTATATAAGTAATAAATAAAATTATATATTTCAAAGATTAAAATATTATTAAAAGTTGAGTCAAATAAAAAATATGACACGTTTATGTTAACACATGTATGAAACGCTTTTTATACGTAACATATTTAGGATACAACCAAACATCATACGTGGGGTGATTTTTCAGAGGTTTGATCCAAAAAGTGCGAAGAAACCGCGAATAAGGCTGTTCACAGTTAATTGAGAACTTTTGAATCTCCTACTTATGATCTGTTTTCCTTCTCATCTTGTGTCATTATGCCATATGTGAAATTGACATCGCCATTTCTCAACACTTCATTTATGCGTCATTCAAGTGACAACTTGGAATTGTTCATTATGTTATTAATGTGCAATAATTTGCACATGCGTACTGTAATGTGTGCAAAACAAGAAGAAGAGCTTAACTTCGGTCTCTACAAACTTAAACATTCCATTCGAAGTACAACCTCAACTTGCCGCCATCATAACTGGGGGCTTACACGCCAGTGTGTAGGGTTGACATCGTCACAGCAGTTTGACGAGAGTTGGCGCACATTGACGGATCTCATGCAGAAGATGGTATTTCCCGTCTGCCTCATCGCTGGTAACGAACTGTGGACAACATCGGAGACCACTCTAAACGATGTTAAACAGCTTGTACACGTACGGTGCGTACCCGTTCACATGAGTGTACACCGTTTGTATGAGAATATATCTATTAAACGGTGATTTCAAGCAGCCATGTTTGTCTTTATTCCTTCCCGGACATTCCTGCACCCATACCTAATGTGGTGCCACCTTTATAACGTACTTGTTGTACATTTTCAACTGTACGTAGTACATTTCCTGTGTTGGGTCACTTTTGGGAGATAAACAATAATTTCGTCATGACTTCTGAATCAGCCCTCGTATTTTGTTGCTATAAGCGGAGATTTTCTTCAAGAATTAATTTTTAAAGTCCTAGCTTCGTCTTTGGCAGTCTTGAGTTAAATTATGAACGTAGTTCCCCGTTTTACGGTCTTATTGAAAATTCATTTTAATTTAATGAAATGTGTTATTAACAGCTCCACAGTACCAGTGTAAGGACAAATATATACAGTGAGTAGGTGCACACATTACAGCGTTAGAGTTTACACGAGGCTGACATATTGCTGCCTGCGTAGAGGAGAAATTGAAACGGACTTTCAAAACTGCCCTGATCTTCTTGATGTAGCTGAAGCCGGGAGTTTATCCCTGCGCTTTATGCAACACAACTCACACTGCTGCAAATACCACCCGCGGGATGTATACACTGCAGGCGTCAAATCTAACGCGCTTTCGCACCGTACAGCAAAGGATGGTAGTGGAGTAGAGAGGTTTGGGGCAGTTATCCAACAGCGAGACCTTGAGAGCCGATAAAAGGAAAACGAGGTGTACACGAAGCAGCGCCGGAATGCAAGGGCGGGGGGGAATGGGGGATCTCCGAGAAAACCCGCGGGCCAGCGGCATCGTCCAGCACGATTCCCACGTGCGAAAACCGGGAGTAACCCCACAGGGAATCGACCCCGGTCCGCCATGATAGGAGGCGAGCGCTCTAACCACTACTTCGCCGTGGTCCCGTAAATAAAGGGAATAAAATATTTATAGGCCAAAATCTGAGCATATTTTTTTACCGTTCAACTTTCTGCTAGAGGCTACTGTGGTTTAATAAATCAATAAAGTACATTCATGATGTTGAAAACCTGTGGACAATGTAATTATTGTGGATATATCCTCGGTAGCATAAATTAAGAAAATTTTCTTCTAAATAAAATGTATATTCTGCCATAAATAACTTGCGTAAAGTATTGTCATAAACTCAATCACACTTATATACGATGTTCCTAAAATCTTCATCATAATCGTCATCCCTAAGCGATTAAGAAAGTACGTGTGTTCTGGCTTCTTAATCAATCCATGCTTTCTTGTGTCTTCATGGACGTCTTTGGCCTCATGGGCAAGAATTTAAAACCTGCTTAGAGAACCTTATCTCACGCATTCTCTATATGTCATCAAGCCAATTTTTCTTGTTCTTTTCTATTCTTTCATTGTCATCATCAATATTAAGACATTCGGTTACTTTTGGATTAGGCATTTTTTAATCTCTTGAAGGTATTTTTCAAAACATCTTAATAACTTCATTTCCGGGTTCAACATTTGCTACTGTTCTTNTTTTTAATCTCTTGAAGGTATTTTTCAAAACATCTTAATAACTTCATTTCCGGGTTCAACATTTGCTACTGTTCTTTCTTCTAATATTCAATGCTTCTGAGATATACAGCTAAGTGAAGAGAAGCATAATTGTGTAAATCCGAGCTGAGTGGTCTTGTAAGTTATTTATTAGATATTCATCGTATTATTAGGAANGAGAAGCATAATTGTGTAAATCCGAGCTGAGTGGTCTTGTAAGTTATTTATTAGATATTCATCGTATTATTAGGAAATGTCACAGCCCAAGTACTGTGAAGGGAAAACTCGTAAGTTAATCAAATGTATAACCACTTTTGTGCATACGAGATATTTTCCTGAAAATATCGTCGTTTTAGATTAATTTAACGATATTTTTATATAGAGTTCTTATATATCCGAGGAGAGCTGACGTAATTTTAATATAGTTCTCTGGATTTTATATTCCGGTTATTTGCAAATGACGTTGTATTAACCCATAAATTAAATAAATTTGATATGTTGATTTACTCTGAATTTCTATTTTCTTACAATACTATTTATGTATAGTTTTAATGGTGTGGGGAACACGATATGACCCTATCTTACCCTTATTATTCATAAGTAACTTCCGTGACACGCCAACTCCTGTGTCAATTACAGTTCCTCTTCCCGCGCACATATATTTAATGACTACTATCAGATGGCCTACATATTATTATTTTTCGTTACATATTTCTTGTGAAGGCTTTGTCATTAGTCATGAGGTTGAAATGCTTCTCCAAAATTCAAACTATCTAGTGTTAATTTTTGAAACACAATCCTGCAGTGTGCATGAAATGAGAAACTATTTTAAAAGAAACACAAGCAAATATCTGAAAGTAACCAATATCAAATTATTTATTCTCAAATTTTCCCATTCTTTATAAATTATATGAATTGGTTAGTAGCAAGCTATAGAAAATAAACTTACTACTCTCTTGCTTTATCCAAATTAACAACGCCTAATTTGTTTTGACGTATGCTATAGTGAAAGGTGAAATGTTTTTTTACTGACAGCATTTCAAATTGAAATGCAATACACTTAAGTTATTGCAGGCTATTAAAATGTTTATTGTCATACTCAAGAGATGAACTGTACTGTTTATATATATATATATATATATATATATATATATATATATATATATATACAGGAAGATTATTCTCAATTATACAGATAAACTTTGGGAGGTGACTATTTATGAAGAAGTAAAAGGAAATAATATTGGGCACTTTATACCCAAACCGAATATTAAGGGAGGTATGAGACCTTAAAAATCGGGATTTTAAACCGTATTTTTGTAAATTGTCGGTAACGAAGTAAAATGGAATTACAACTCTCCAAACAATGTTTTATGTTATCGGAATCTTCAACGTAAGAACGAACCCTCATTAATACCTCCCTTCGTAATGAAAATAACAGGGATGTCCACCCTCGTATTGCATACAACTTTCTCACCGTCGAGAATTATGAATATCTGATGCTTGTTTATTGAGAAGTACGACTGAATGAACAAAAATGGCCCTCTTATTACAACTGCTTACGACCCGACGTTTTCGTTAAAAAAACGCACACGTTTATTCACGTGCTCGACATTGTATCGCTACAGCAGTAGTTGGTGTGCGTTTTTTAACGAAAACGGCGGTACCTAGGCAGTTGACACAAGAGGGGCCAGTTTTGTTCATTCGGTCGTACTACTCAATAAACAAAGCATCAGATGTTCATAACTCCTAACTGTAAGAAAGTTGTATGCAATACGAGGGTGGACATCCCTGTTATTTTCATTACGAAGGGAGGTATTAATGAGGGTTCGTTCTTACGTTGAAGATTCCGATAACATAAAACAATGTTCGGAGAGTTGTAATTTCCAAAAAATACTGTTTAAAATCCCGATTTTCAAGGGTTNTCCGATAACATAAAACAATGTTCGGAGAGTTGTAATTTCCAAAAAATACTGTTTAAAATCCCGATTTTCAAGGGTTCATGCCTCCCTTAGTATTCGGTTTAGGCATCAAGTGTCCCATATGTTATCCTTTTACATTTTCATAGGAGATCACCTCCCGAAGTTTGTCGGTCTGATTGAGAATCACTCTGTATATAAAGTTTATTCGCCTCTGCAAGGCGTCGGGCTACGGTTCGTGGGCGCACGGCAGCTCTAACACCAGTTAGTACCGAGGACTGGGTCGCAATGGGATCCCTCTACTCCTGGCGCACCATCCGCCTATCCTCTCTACTGGTTGTCGACCTCGTCCGTCCTGAGTCACTCCTTCATGTGTGGGTGCCTTGGCGTATTTTCTGCTCCCAACGGCATCCGGCATTGTGGTCCGTACGATCCACGTGGTGGGCTATACGGAGATACGATCACCCTGCTGTCTCCAGCCTCGGTATGAGTCATCTCTAGAAGTCCGTTAATCGCGTAAAGCCACGTATCTGGCGTCTTCCTGGCATTCTTCTTCACTCTGTATGCTTGCTTGGTATCGTCTGATGTTTCTCTCGTCAATGCAGATGCTTCATGGCGAGCTACTGCNGCGCACTATCCGCCTATCATCTCTACTGGTTGTCGACCTCGTCCGTCCTCAGCCAGTTCTTCATGTGCGGGTGCCTTGACGTATTTGCTGCTCCCAACAGCATCCGGCATTGTGGTCCGTACGATACACGTGGTGGGCTATACGGCGATACGATCACCCTGCTGTCTCCAGCCTCGGTACGAGTCCTCTCTAGAAGTCCGTCCATTGCGTGAAGCCACGTCTTGGGCGTCTTACCGGCATTCTCCTTCACTCTGTATGCTTGCTTGGTATCGTCTGATGTTTCTCTCGTCAATGCAGATGCTTCATGGCGAGCTACTGCNTCTTCACTCTGTATGCTTGCTTGGTATCGTCTGATGTTTCTCTCGTCAATGCAGATGCTTCATGGCGAGCTACTGCCAGGCGAAGTCTCGAGCTGGACGACCGGGTGCTGCAGAACACACCACTGACACCTCATGTTTGCCTGAATTCCCACCACGTGGGTGTAGCATAGGCAGGGTGGGGTGGACCCGGGCTCAGACTTAAGTGTTGGAGGCCCTGAATATCCTTTAAAATAGAAACAAAGATATATATAACGTTCTCGTTAATGCAGATTGAANTAAGTGTTGGAGGCCCTGAATATCCTTTAAAATAGAAACAAAGATATATATAACGTTCTCGTTAATGCAGATTGAAATCCGTTCGTTTGTAGCGCACCTGAAAAATTTAGTAATTAGTTAAGTATTAAGTTGATCGAATGTGTCGAGTAATTTATGGTATTTTGCCATTAGAGCTGTGTGGCATTTCTATAAGCATACATGCTAATCGCTTTTATGACTGCACATATTTGTGGATATGCACGAAGACTAACTGCACCCTAGAGTGAACTGGTGAGGGCAATATCCTCAGCTCTAGGTGGTGGTGTGGATGTGTGTGAGTGTACGTGTGTGTGAGCACCATCTGCACTANGAGGGCAATATCCTCAGCTCTAGGTGGTGGTGTGGATGTGTGTGAGTGTACGTGTGTGTGAGCACCATCTGCACTAATGGTGTACTCGTGAGGGCAATACCTTTGCTCAGATGTTTGTAAATCGGTGTGAATTGGTTACTGATCATTAATAAGGTGAATAGTTTTGTATTTTGGTCCGGAGCCCTTTCTTTTCGAGACCAAAGGCCTCGGTGACTTTTTCTATGCTTCTTATTGCAATTCTCTTCACGGAATGTGCTAGT
The DNA here is from genome assembly GCA_002778355.1 of Clitarchus hookeri. Lineage (NCBI taxonomy): Eukaryota > Metazoa > Arthropoda > Insecta > Phasmatodea > Phasmatidae > Clitarchus > Clitarchus hookeri. Next base: position 49,543 of record NQII01008504.1, on the reverse strand, counting down.
GGTCGGCAAGTGAAGGTCATGAGGGACGTTGTGATGGTGTTGGAAACCGTCACAGCACATGAACGGCACAAACTCACTTCTTAAGGGCAACCCAGAAACGCCTTCATTACTTGAGAACACCACAAGACATTTCGAGAAGGACCTTCAGTTGCACCAAAATCTTTCACTAGATTGTCCTACCAGGTAGATGATGTGAATGCCTTTAAAAAACAGCTTTCAGTAGTTGTCATTGGTGCAATTAGTGCTGTTATCAAGAGTACTAAATGTTCCGAGATAAAAGCCACTGGAGCTGGAATTCTGTCCAAGATTAGATATTTTATGTATCTGGAAATGATGCATCCAATCTTAAAGCTTGTTAAAAAGAACAGTAATATTCTTNCAAGATTAGATATTTTATGTATCTGGAAATGATGCATCCAATCTTAAAGCTTGTTAAAAAGAACAGTAATATTCTTCAGTATCCTGGTGTGAACCTTATGACTGCATTGGAAAAAGTATAAACTCCTCGAAGAAATCTGTCGTTTCTAGGAAATGAACACGCCTATGTTATTATTATAAATACCCCAAGCTGGTTAGATTATATATATATATATATCCAGCAGGCAGCATTTAGGAAAAGAAAAGTATTTAAAAATTTGATGACCATTGGGAGAAAAATATNTATATATATATCCAGCAGGCAGCATTTAGGAAAAGAAAAGTATTTAAAAATTTGATGACCATTGGGAGAAAAATATTTCGAATAATTCCTTGGAGCAAGAGATTAGAATTACAGTTTATTTTCGTGTGATTGAAACACTGATGAACGTACTTGGTGAAAGATGCAGTCAAGAAACAGAACTCCTAAAAAAGTAGGACAACTTCTGGCCCTGAATACATGTTCACGTAAATATGAAGTGGTAGTTGGTGTATTTGGAGTAATAATATCGAACCTATCAAGTGAAGTAACACTTCTGAGGAACAAAGAGTAACTGCCAGGCAGGCCACCAAGCCTTCCAACTTGATTTGATTGGTTAGAAAATGCTACCCATAGTTACGTTTACTGTATTTTCTCGTTAGTACTTCGCCAGTTCAGTGTCGTGAGTGTGGCAATCAGTGGTCCAGAATGAGCTTTCCTTTTTTTTTTTTTTTTTTTTTTTTTTTTTTTTTTTTTTAATGCACATCAAAACGAAACTCCGGCCTACTATGACACAGGAAAAACTCAACAAGTATTTGTTACGATCTGTGCAACAGAAACTTATTGCTCCAGTGTCAATGAAAAGAGTCAACGAGGAATTTAATACACATATTTTCAAGATATCGGCGATTAATTATTTAAGAGGGCGTTTTTTTTTTTAAATTGAATCTAGTATAAATACAATAGGACATACCACATTAAGACGAACCCAGGTTTTTGTCAATAACGTTAAAAATAACCAAGATATTGTAAAGAAATTTACAACAGGCGTGATTTGCTTTCTGTGAAATATGATGACGACGTAATATGTGTTGAAAATGTCCATGTATACAGCAGTCGTGATGATTTCCTCGAAGAAAATTGAACCAATAATGTGTCGGCGGAAAATTACACACGAAAAACTACAATTTTTTTGTATGAATGGAGAGGTTCTTGATTCACGGCGTGGGGATTTTCACTGAAAAAATACGGGATATTTGAGAATCTACATAACCTAAAAGATGAAACCAAGCTTCGTCGGGAAAAAGAAATGAATAATACTGAATTCTCGGATTATCGTGGATGAGTGTCTGCAACCAACGGCAGTATGCCATACATTTCACTTTGTCAGGCTCTTTGAGTTCGTGAACGTGGATGGAGTTTGGCTTTTCTACTGCACGATAAAACCATAGATTATGGACTCTAGTCTATGCAGGAAATGATAACTGTTTAAGTCAGACGGTCAACAGTGATGAACGTGTTCNCATAGATTATGGACTCTAGTCTATGCAGGAAATGATAACTGTTTAAGTCAGACGGTCAACAGTGATGAACGTGTTCGTTTATTTCTTAATTGTCGAAAGACAATCTTTTCAATATGACTATAAGACTTCTACCAGTTCTTATTAAATCTAATCGAATTACCAATTGGCAATAGAATGCATGCAGACGTCTCAAAGCAATTGTTTATATAAACCTTNTATTAAATCTAATCGAATTACCAATTGGCAATAGAATGCATGCAGACGTCTCAAAGCAATTGTTTATATAAACCTTGTTCTAACCTCAAATCCTACGGTCGTCATTTATGACAGTCGTATTGGCAGAAAAGCAGTACAATGTTGGAACACCCACACCAGTTCTGCACAGCCAGCGTAATCACTCTACCCCATGTTCATTATATGGTAACTACCATCGCATAGTGATTATGGAAGTAAAATGCACATACCAGCTGCGCAGTTATCGTCTCAGTTTCGCAGTACCATACGGCAGCGGTCCCATCTCAACTATCAAAATCATTTAGCTTCTACTAATGGCAACAAGCTATTTACTGAGATAGCTGCTTTGGACGGCCACTGCTTCTGACAAACTCGCAACTGAAAAACGCGCGTAATTAAGTTAACCAAAAAGTAACTATTTTTCAAAACACGGGTTCGTTGTAAAACCACATTCAAAGAAATGTTACTTCATTTTTTGTAAACGTGTTTTGACAGTTTTTTTTTGGCAATTCTTCAGCATGTTAGAGCCAAGCGCAGAACGCAAAAATCTGTCTGCTAATTTATTTATTATAGCCTCCGCGATTTCCAGAGCAAACTAAAATGGGATTGTCTATAAATACAGAACGTTTCCATACATGATACACTACCCTATTACACAATATTTCGTATTTAGTCTTACGATGCAAACAATTTTGTACGCTTCATATTATACACCTAAGTGGAACGCTTTGTTAGCAGTTGGTGGGATACTTTCAGGAAATTTGCACTAGGCTTATTTTGACGAGACTCAAATAATCATTTATGCACATAGTCCTAGAAGCTGGTATATTATACGTCTCTTTGTCTTTTGTAAATTCGTATTTGATATCTGTATCTATAACTGAGGGCCACTTTTACATGTTCGCGTTAAACTTCCTGTTAGATTATAACGATAACTTCAAGAGCGATCCATCCGTTAGTGTATTTTACATGTTCCTGTTAACATTAATGTTCACTTCAAAGTTCTCGTCAAATAATTGTCACCCGAAGGTGTCGTTAGAAAGTTTGACGAAAAGTTTTGAGTGGAATTTCACGCGTAAATAATGTTTATAAGGATTAAACCAACATAAATTTTGCCATAACTAAAATACAAAATACTAAAGAAATTAAAATACAACAAAAATGTGTTTCGTACATAGATGAAAGCAATTAATTTACAATGTGACTGACTTTGGTAGAAGATCACTTCGGGAAATTAAACATATGGCTGTTATAAATTTTCCACCACCAAAATATTTGCGAGGCATAAAACATTTTTGAGGAATGGTTGCATTTATAAACGTGGTACCACAACATAAGAATAANCAAAATATTTGCGAGGCATAAAACATTTTTGAGGAATGGTTGCATTTATAAACGTGGTACCACAACATAAGAATAATAACAACGAAACTGTTTTCAACGCATTTTATAGAGAACACGATATACTAACCAATAAGAATGCGTGTTATATANTAATAACAACGAAACTGTTTTCAACGCATTTTATAGAGAACACGATATACTAACCAATAAGAATGCGTGTTATATAGAGTTTATGTTACAGCTACAATGAACACAGCCTTTCCTAATTTAACGAGGAATGTGCAAAATGATTGTGAAATGGAAGTCCGCGTTAAATCTGTCGTTACGTTAATGTGGAGATTTAGTTACGAGCATTTTAACGCGAACCTGTCAAAGTGGCCGCGAGATATTTTATCATAATTGTGACTGTTTCGTGAGTAGACTTAGTTTCTGTTAGCAACTTAAATGTTGACTGGACACGTTGGCGTGTTGTTCCTCTATGGCGCGAGTGGCGGCTGGTAAACAAGACAGTACGAACGTCCACAGCATGTCAAGGGCGATGCTGCCGTTGGCTGGGACCAGAAGTGGCGTGGCCAGGCCCACCAGGGGAACACACACTGTGGTCATGGTGAGGAACGGCAGCTGCGAGTGGAATGAAGAGAACCGCTTCCCTAGTTGGGTCGACACTAGGCTCAGCGAGGCTGGCAGGAAGGTAACTAGGCCCGTGTACTACCTACTTTACTAAGAAGTGCGTACCCATGCCTGGCTGTCTCCGAGAGAGACACCGACACTGCTCTTCGAATTGCAAGTGAAGTACGAAATAAACTTATGTAAATATTCCGCTCGCGCTCTTGCGGCTTACGTTTGCCGCTTGTCACATAATTATTTTATTTGGTAAATGTTGAGTATCGCGGCGTTTCCGAAAATGGTGTGAATCGATGTTACCAATCACACTGAACACGTATTTAATGAGAGCGTCACGTTATTCGCAGTATATGCTATCAAACGCGATAGCTTGGAAGACTATGAATGTTATCGGTGAAATTGTAGGGTAAAACGCATACAAATTATGTAAAATGTATGTCAAACGGTTGACTTTATCGCGCTAAACACAGGAAGACCTAACCTAACTTCACTACTAAGCTAATACACATACAGATAAGCTGCTTTTCTTTTATACTATTTAGACCAGATATATACCACGTGTTTCTAAAACATGAGGATGAACTTCGACAGGAAATTTTTTACCAAAACATAGAACGAAAATGCATGTAAAACTTATCACCTGAAGTGATTATCAAGGGATCTATACGCCCCCCAAAATTTGAGTTAAAAAAAAGTTGTTTAGTTGAAAATATTATAAACCACTTGTTATTAAGCAACAAATCGGTGAATACTGTTTTTTATAAAGGAGAACTTACACTTCTAAAAAGGTGGTCGGTGATATCATCCCCCTTTCTTTTGGAAACGACTGTTGACACCCAATTTGCGCACATCAAACCTTTGTAACACTAGTTTCGAAGCAATTTTTAAAGTCAACCTGTGATTTAGTACGTATAAATTAACAAAGCATGTCGTCTTGTTGGAAGACTCTCAGGTGAGCCGTCCACTTCCACTCCGCTCAAACCAGGTGGTAATAGAGGAGGGTAGTTCGGTGTACGTGGAGGACCTGGTCGTGTGTGTGCAGGCCGCGCGTCAGGCGGGGGAGACGCTGAAGAAGGCGGGCTACCAGTTCGACGTGGCCTTCACGTCGGTGCTGACCCGAGCCCACGAGACCCTCCACATCATCCTGGAGCTGATCGGACAGCTGGGGCTGCCCGTGCACAAGACGTGGCTGCTCAACGACCGGCACTACGGCGCGCTGACGGGGCTGAACCGCGCCGAGCTGTCGGCGACGTACGGCGAGGACCAGATGCGCGCGTGGCGCCGCAGCTACGCCGTCGCACCCCCGCCCATGAGGCCGAACCACCCCTACTACCGCGACATCGTCGACAACCCCATCTACTCGAACGGCCCGCAGGTCAACGAGTTCCCCGTCACCGAGTCGCTGCGCATGACATTCGAGCGGACGGTGCCGTTCTGGATGGAGGTGGTGGTGCCTCACGTCCAGGCCGGGGAGCGCGTGCTCGTCTGCGCGCACGGCAACAGCCTGAGAGGGCTCATCAAGCACCTGGAGGACATCTCCAACCACGGCATCGCGCACTTCAACATCCCCATGTGCATCCCCTTCGTCTACGAGCTGGACGACAGCATGGTGCCGGTGGAGCCGCTCAGGTTCCTGGCCGAGTCGGACGTGCTCATGGACGCCACGGAGGCCATAGAGGCGCAGATTGCGTCGCCCAAGTAAACAAACACCCCCCACGAACACTGCTTGTTGTGTATGTACCTCGCTCATGATTTTTGTAGACAAGCATTTTACCTCAATAAAGTATACGTCATAGTCTAGTCGCATTATCTTCACGCTGTTTTGAATCAAACCTCTAATAAATCACGTGTTTAGATGTTTCCTAAACATATCAAGAATCATAAGCGTTTTATACTATTTTAACATAAAAGTACTCCTTTTTTTTTTTTTTTTTGGTTAAATCGAACTGTTACTTATTTTTTATCTGTTTATATTAATTCGTCATTTATGATTAGTATGAATAAAACAGGAGAATGTAAGTGTGTTGGTAATGCCTAGCAAGAAATATTTATCATACAAAAATATTATGAATGTGTGTACGTTGTCCTTTTGGTGTAATTTGTTTAGAGTTAATTAAGCATTGTTTTAATAGGGCGGATGATTAGCCTGAACTTCAGCAGTGCTTCAGAAAATCTGGAAGTTACCGCGAAAGAACTATGTCCATAAAGTTTAACGGCGTGCGCATTTTCTATGATTCTTTATACGGGATATTCTTAAATTACACGCATAAACAGCGGAAGGTGATTCCTTATGAAAATAAAGTCGGAAAAGTATAGGTCACCATGTACGAGTATTAAAGGAGATATGAGCTTGTGAAAATTGGCTTTTGAAAACATATGNCGGAAAAGTATAGGTCACCATGTACGAGTATTAAAGGAGATATGAGCTTGTGAAAATTGGCTTTTGAAAACATATGTTTTGCTGAATTGCTTGTAATTTCTGCCAGCGGCAGGGATGGCGCTGATGTACCCACAGTACGACCCACGCGGTTGAATGGGACACTCCCATTTGACGCGCTATGGAGCGTGTACTAGTGGAGAGCTAGTCGTTGATGTGCTGACGTGTCACTTCTTCAAGCCGAGCAGTGCTCACAGACTGAGGACGGCCAGCATCACGCANGAGTCGTTGATGTGCTGACGTGTCACTTCTTCAAGCCGAGCAGTGCTCACAGACTGAGGACGGCCAGCATCACGCATGTGTCTCTGCAACATGGGAACCATAAGTCACCTTTCTTCTGCGGACTTTGTAGGCGCTGTACAAGGCATTCGGCGAAAATACGTTTTCAAAACCCAATTTTCATAAGCTCATGTCTCCTTTAATATTCAGTTTAGGTATATGGTGTCCTGTATATTTTGGAATTTGTTTTTCACAAAGAATCGCCTCCCGCAGTTTGGGCGTTTAATTTCCGAACACTCTGTATAACTATTACTACCTGTATTCCTCTTTAGTAACCTTCGATGTCACTTGCTCGGGGTTGAACTGAGGTTGAGTGATTGCGAGGTTTGCAATAACACTGCACGCACACGGTTTGTTATGCACTACGTCATAACATGTGTACCGTAATCTGGACTGCGTTTTAAAGCCGAAGAAATCAGTGTTTAGATATTTAACTTGTGCACCTAAAGCAACCAAAATAACAGCAATATGCAATTAAATATTTTTAGTGGTTTTACAAGAAAATTAGTATACATCGTATGAAGTTACCCAACCCCTCACTCACTGAGGAACTACATTAATTACCCACTGTGAGTTGTACCAGGAAAAAAAAATATTTACACTAATTTCCAAAGGGAAAACCGTGTACGAAATTTTTTTAGGGTCACCTAGTTCAGTCCAGAGAGTTTATTATTTTCAGATTGGCAACCAAATATTATCATTTTATACTTTCTGGTAATAAACGAATCTAAAGAAAATAAACCACGTAAAACGCAATAAATGTTAATAAGTGGACAAATTTAGGTAGAAAGAAAAATAAGTGCTAAATCGTCCTATTGTTTAAGTTGAGGCATACGCTATCCAAGACATGTCGCTAGCGATTGGATCTAATTTCGTTAAAGTAAATAGGCAAAATTTTCCACGAACATGATAAAGTTTAAAACCTTTCTAAAAGAAAATAAGATAAAACCACATTGTTGATTGATAACATCTTAAGATATTTCTACTATCTATCCCAGAATCTTCATCACGGAGAATAAAAATATACCATATTTTTGTTGACATTTAAAATAAATTGCATTTGTTTTGTCTGTTAACTCCTTTAAGACAATCACGCAGAGTTCAGCATAGAGAAAGTGGAGATATGAATAGGCACACACTCGCAGGTTACGTATTTCCAATGTTTCTGTTGTTGGTCATAATCGTGTTTATAACGTAACGGGCATGTGAGGTAGAGTGTATGTCAGCTGCGCAGTAATCTTTCTGCGCATCCTAACAAACTCATTTTACCAACAACTCTTTCAAAACAGCATGGGTAGGATTTGAAGTAATAACACTTTGTGTAAATATGTGCTTTAAAACATTTGTATACGTCCCCTGACCTAGATTTAATGCAAGTAGAATAAATTCAAGATCACCAAAATGTTTCATTGATTCAGAAGGGCGGGTCTGTTGGAAAATCAAGTGTTATTAAACACTTTCGTCATTGTCGACCCTGTGAATTTGACAGTTGTACTGGTAATTGATGATTCAGTGTTTGGAGATGTGCAAACAAGACGAACACCTCTGTACCTCGTCTTTGGTCCACGCTACACTCAGCATTGGATGCTGAGACGCTTGTTGACTCTGCAGTTCTCGGAATAGACACATGCCACGTGATTCATCTGAGTGTAAACAGATATTACTTCGAAATATTAACTTTTATTTTTTATATTTTGGTTAATTTTTATGGTCCAATGACTTACAGTGATTCTTTGTTAGGAATTATACAAATACAAAAAATGAAAACTTAGCAAATACCTGCATTTCTTGTATGTTTGATGTACCCCTGGTAGGTACGCTTTGTGGATATAAAGTGATAGTTTTACTCTCTCTATACAATATGTAACAGTACTGTTCTTCCTACTGTGTGCAAGTTTATCTATAACGTACATAAAAGCATTGCATATTATAAAATAGCATTCTATATTTAATATTGTTTTTATATATAGTTAGCATCTAAACAACTATTTTCTATTATTTAGAAAGCTAAAATAGAAGAATCCGTGTTCTTTTAAAAATGAAATAATTGGATTCTGGATAAATTAATTAATATGCGTCACCATGCTACAAATCATCACACAGCAATTAAAGGTTTGGTAACAAACAATAAGAAACGCGTTGCATAATAATCACTGTACATTTAAAGCTGTATCATAACTGCGATAGTTTATCTTTTTATATGATAATAAATTTTAAAAGTATTATGTAAAATTCTACAGCTAATAATGCTACACATAGAACATTGCACAAAGAGAATTTGATAATTGGCTCTATTAACATAAATGATAAAATAAAAAATGGGAACATGAGAACATAAACTTGAACAGACGACCAATACACGTGTATAATAGAAAACATCTTAACAGACATTATCAACATAATAGCTACATCACACATAAACTCTGCTTATTTACAGTCGGTATGCATCAGTTATTGTTCTAATAATGCACACTTACACAATTTACGTAGCATACTCGCACAATACACGTAAGTTAATATTTATTGGGTGTTATTTTAGTAATTTTTTAATAGGGAGAAAAAGTTATACCAGTGACGGCAATATCATTATTTTACGTATATGTCCGTCGTACCGCTTCCAATATTCGATTCTATCAAATTCACTTGCCCTAACCAAATACCTTGCATCCCAATACAAGATTCTCAGTTGACATATTGGAAACCTTTTCTTTACTAGCGAATTTTGCAGCGCTTGTGAGAAACTGAATCTGTTCTGAAGAAATGCCCATCATATAAGTACCACATAATCTAAAGATTAACAGGTAAATCTATACATATTATAAAACTCAACGTCTCTCTGTCTGTCTGTAGTTCGCTTATCACTCGAGAACCACTTATGCGATTTACGTGTTTTTTTTTTTTAATTCATAGCTATGTTCTCTGGCCAGGTTTTAGTATATATTTTGTTACGTAAAGTAACACAAGGAATAAGCGGTGACGATAATAGTGAATCAAGTCAGAAAAAGTTTGCCGCCAGCGCGCTCTCTTGCAATATGCTGTCTAAACAATTAAAGATGGAACAATATCATGTAGTAAAGAACTGTGCAGAATAAAAAGACCTAAAAAAAACTCCGCGGTACCATATATTTATCTATAACAGAGAAATATGAATGGGCGTTTTTACCATTCCATTTCTCCATAAATAAATAGGTAAAATTCAATCTGTTGTTTCCCCATTAAAAACTTAATATTTATCAGAGAAAAAAATGTCATTAGAACTGTTTAACGAAAAAAACCTAATCAATAATTATGTAGTCCACGCGAGTGGATCCGCGGGCACTACTTAGTACACAATAAAGAGCAATAAGGAATAAAACCTGCACGCGTGTATTCACACAGTTCACACTAGAATGCGTTGGTGAAGTTGGTTTACGAGTTACACCAACATGATAAATAAACCCTCCTCTCTCTCTCTGTTGATGAGGTCCTTGGAAAGAAACCATTGGCTTTTCCCCCTTTGAGTAAAAATGTTTACTATATGCTTTTCCCACGTGACACTCGTAGTCCACGGTTCGCTAGAAACGGAACTGACACACACCTCAAACGGTCACTTTATGATAATACCACAATGATAGTCATGCCTACATTCTGCGAAAACTTATAACTTCATAAAATATTTGGTCCAGTCCTGAAACGCGAATTTCTCGACGTCGGGATTAAATATTACACGCTCCTTGCTAAATCATTGTATATGTTATTTAATATTGTAATAAACTATAATTATGTTGTAATTTAGATTTCTTGATTATAAGGATGAGCATATATCAACATTGTTATAGAAAACTTTTAATTAATATCCTCCTACATGTGTTTTAAATAAGTATATAATTGTGCTAATAGTAAAAATTAATTGCTCTATTAACATTGTTAAAAAAAAAGCTTTTAAGTATACATTCTTTATCTCTTTAATTGTTATATTAAACTTTTGAGCCTAACCTTTTAATTGTATTTTGTTTCGCGTGCGTTAATTATGTAGCCTATGTATTCATTGTATTTATATTTCCCGACATACCCAATTCTGTATTTATTTGTACAGTCAACTGAATGAAAAACTAATTAATTATTTAATTTGCACAACACATAATTTTACCAAATCTGGACGGAACCCCACAAATTAATTTTGGTTTTCAAGTGGATATTGCCTGTATTGATCCAATCATAATGCCAGCTAGGTCATCAATAAACCTGAGGTTTCATGAAATTCGTTTCTCCGAGCACGAGGGAGGGTATTGTCGTCGTCGAGTTGGCCATACCGGTGGGTGTTGTTCTGCGAGTGTGTGGCAGGCTCGGTAAACAAGAAGCAGCAGGAATGTTGACCAGACTGGATGTGCGCGCGCACGAGTGCGCGTACAGCGAGTACACCCTGTGCAGGGTTGCGGCTACAAAGACTGCCCGCACGCTGGTGATGGTGCGCCACGGAAGCAGTGAGTGGAGCGACGACAATCGCTTCACCAGCTGGTACGACTCGCCCCTCAGCGACGGAGGCAGGCAGGCAAGTCTCCCCCCCCCCC
>NQII01008504.1:9904-30805 GCA_002778355.1 Clitarchus hookeri | reverse complement strand
TATATATATATATATATATATATACATATATATATACACACACACACACACACACACACACTTATCCTCCGCGACTGTCACACGGGTTCTCCCAGTGGCCTCTCCGCTCTGCGCTGGTTGGCTGTGCCCTTCCGTCTCGACCCTTCCTCTCGCGGGGCGTGGCCATGACACCAGACAACCCTGCTATAGCCGCGATGCATGCACCCCTTCTAACATAATGAACCCGACCTAAGACGTGTAGGGCTTGTCCTGCGACGCAGCGCGTTATCCAACCGTCTTAGCCACTAACACGCACGCCGGAGGACACAGAACTGTGTTGGGATTCACGCTACCCTAGCGGGACATGGGGGCTCGCCAGAAAAAAAACATTCGGCTCAGTCCACTGCGACTGTTCATCAAGTTCAGTGTCTCGCCTACAGAATGGGACAGATTCCAGACCTCGAGACGTAGTGAACACTTGTAATTATTACTGTGTTTCCATTTCTTCGTCGTTTCGTGCCATCTCTGTTTGTTTCTATATTATTTTCTCTGGTCATTTTTTGTGGTTCCTGTGTTGTTCGTGGTGTTCAAGTGTTTCGGTTCATAATCTGACCAGGAATACTTATCCTGACTGGCGTTTCATGTGTNGTGTTGTTCGTGGTGTTCAAGTGTTTCGGTTCATAATCTGACCAGGAATACTTATCCTGACTGGCGTTTCATGTGTAATTGTGTTTCCTTGTCCGAATTGCGTTTGTGTTTTTAGCCTTTATTGTAGAGCTGTGTCCACTGATATTGTTTTTTGCACTGTTTGTTTACTTTTGTCGTGTTTACGTTTTGTCATAGTGTTGTCTTTTAATTAATCTGTCCGTTTTTATAATAACGGGTTGTTCGTCCGTCTTTTGTCGTTTTAATTTTATATATGTGTGTGTGTTTTCTATTGACAAGGGAACATCTTTTCCTAAATACATGTATGTTTTTTTGTTTTTTGCCTTGCTGAGTTCTGTGTATGTGCTATGTTGATTTTATTTAGTCTCGTAGTTGGCAATGGATACAGTCCAATCATACCAACATAATAACACAAACTCACCATTGACATTTAACTTCAAAGTTAAAATGGTGTGCACTGTTACGCAAATATAACATTAATTTCAGAAATATGTTAAATTGTTATTTTTGAGTTGGACTAAAAGTATGGGTATTGTCGTTATTCGAATGTTGAATTTGTAATTTTTCTTAATGTAGTGGAGTTTAGTGGATTTCCACTTGTGTTATAGTGGAATTCCTTGTCGAAGTGTTGGCAACGCTGGCACCAAGGAGATGAGCCGACAGTCTGGTTTGTTCAGTGTTGACTATGTCAAACATTAAAAAAATAATCTCACGTCGGGCTGCGGAAAATCTTGAGGTCTTATATCTGCTGGAAATGGCAAGTGATGTGCAAATATTTAAGACAAGCAATCAGCGGTTTCTCGGATATGAGATAAACAGATACACACCTTTTAATTTTCTAGTGACAACAGCCGGTGCTAAAATTCTCGTTAAAAACGTGCGAAATTTCAATGTTTCGTCGTTTATAAGTGATCTGGTGGCATTCCTGTGGCTACCATGTTGTTAGAGCTGGGCTTAGCTAATGAGACAAGTGCTGTTATGAATTTTATGTTAATAATGTCACTTGTATTTGTGGGAAATATTTCATTTCAAACCATTTCATTATTTGAGTTGAAACAATTTTTCACGTACAAGACTTCGGATATCTGGTTTAAGACAAGATATTTTGGCACAAGGTACGATCATTTAATATGGCAGTATTGGCAAAGCTGTAAATTTTCCGGATTAGAATCCAAGATAAAAGATGAACTTCTGTGGTTTTGTAGTCCACTTTCCGAAAGAAACGTAGACCTGAAATCGCCTTCCTCTCTAGTCTCTGTACATGCGTGTATTTGTACTTGTGTGTGTCTGTGAACGTGTGTCTTTGTGCGTGTCGTTCCTAAAAAGTTTCGAACCTGTACAGCGAAATTTCATAAAACTGTATACACCTGAAGTATTTACTAGGGAGGTCAGCATTTTATGCTTTTTGACAATACTGATATGGCGACAGTTTAAAAAAAACGATTTTGTTTGATATGTTGTTTATAAGAAATTATTCAATATAACCAAATTAATAAAAACCCAGTTCCTCTACAGTTTGCACCGAGTGAGGTGACGCAGCGGTAAACCATCTGGGTTTGAATCCAGGTCTGGCCATTCTGGTTTTGGATTTGCCGTGTTCTCCCGAGATCGCTCCAGGCGAATGCTGGGATGGTTCCTCACTACAGTCCATGGGCTATTCCTCCCCCGGTCCTGCTTCTCTGAGCAACTTTCTGCGTCTTTAGTGACCTCCGTTGTGGACGAGACGTTTTACACCGACGACATCCCAGCATTTACAGTTTACAACAGTCACGTGCGAACTGCAGCTTGCGGGCTATAGTCGAGAATTTCGCCGCAATAACTTTGCAACGGGCGCACGTGCTGTGTTGCCCTGAAATACACCACGGGAACTACACTGAAGAGCCAAAAAAAACTGGTATAGGCGTGCGTATGTATATAACAGAGGTATGGAACCAATCAGAGTAACGCAATGCGGTCGGCAGCTAGATCGGTTACTGCTGCTACAATGGCAAGTTATCAAGATTTAAGTGAGTTTGAACGTGGTGTTATAGTCGGCTCACGAGAGTTGGGACATAGCATCTCCGAGGTAGCGATAACATGCGACACCACACACGTCGAGAGTTGCTACCGAGTGGCTCCAGGAACACTCTTCTGACGTTAGACACTTCCATTGGCCACCTAAATAACCTGACATGAGCATTATTGCGCATATCTGGGATGCCTTGCAACGTTCTGTCCAGAAGAGATCTCTACCCCCTCGCACTCCTATGGATGCGTGGACTGCCTTGCAGGATTCATGGGGTAAATTGTCTCCTACATACCTTCAGACATTAGTCGAGTCCATGCCACGTCGTCTTGCGGCACTTCTGCGTGCTCGCGGGGGCCGTTCACGATATTACACGATATTAGGCAGGTGGACCAGTTTTTTTTTGGCTCCACAGTGTATATGTACTTGTCTGAACCAAATGCAAGGATGGCCCGCAAATGTCTAGCGGTACATTTTTATTGCCGTGTTAGAAATACACGTATCGCTTCAGTATGCCTGTGCGTCGAGACACGAGTACCTCGCACCCGGTAACTCACTCAGCAACGGAAAATTAAAGCGGTGTGGCCCACAGCATGAATTTGTGAGTTGAATTTGATCCTCGCACAAAGGAGAAAGTAGTTCCACCCTCCCCCTCGCATTGTGTATCCCTACACGATATGTACAATTAACATTGTCATGTGCCTGATCACTTTATTCGTGCGAATGTCGAGTGCAACTGTCAAACTATAAAAAGTAAGCGTTTTGCAAATAAAATCGTTCATACGTATTTAATTTGTGTATTATAAACAGAAAGCAAAATAAAATTATATAAGTGTTCACAAATATTTACCTAGTTCTTTTAGTTCCACGTTAAAATGCGGGACTTTTTTCTCTCTAACATTACCAACATTACTGAGCGCAAGCCAGTCAGCGTGCTGCTGGAAATATACCCAGGTAGAGGCAGTAACAGTTATCAAAGGTTGATTTTAAAAGTGCTAAATTAAACGTGAACAATTTATATATGATACTTTTTAACCACCTCAACGAGTTCCAACGCTTGTATGTGTAATAGGTAGAGATCGGAAAAAAATCGTGAGTTCAATGACCTGCAGGCTAGACTCTACAGACTTATGTACAAATACGCCGACATCAACTGCGCATTGGTTGCTTGCTGTCACAGTGGAAGGCGACGATCGGACCAGCATTCTCCAGGAAGTGTCAAATACGGCGCGGGCCAATGGATTATGTTGTATAAACGCGTGTGTTTTGAATTATAGCTTGTCCTAAAATGGATCCGCGAGTTCTTCAGGTGTCTGGCAACAGGACACGTGTGATTGGCGGCAGTGTGTGTGACAGGGCGCCCGCAGAGCCGGGGAGAAACTGCAGGACGCGGGCTACCAGTTCGACGTGGCCTTCGCGTCGGTGCTGTCCCGCGCCAAGGACACTCTGAGGGTCATCCTGGAGGTCCTGGGCCAGCCAGGACTGCCCGTGCACACGTCCTGGCGCCTCAACGAGCGGCACTACGGTGCCCTCGTTGGCATGAACCGCGCTGAAGCCGCCGCCATCTACGGCGAGCAACAGGTGTGTGTCTCTCAGCCTCTCTGTAACACCACTCGTCTGTACTTACATCCCTCTCACTGGACCATGTAGTACCCATACATCACCCTTCACTAGTAGCGAACACAATACGTCTGCGAAACTAAAAATGGGGGAAAAAATAAATCAACAGAGCGAACTGTAATTAATAATATATCCAAATATACAGGCTGCTTCTAAAATCATGGGACAAACTTTGAGGGCTGGTAGAGCTCACTAAAACCAACCATTATTGTATAGGAATATACGGGAGGAAGTGACGCGTTGAGGCACAAACACTAAAACATAACACATTAACGGCCACAACGATCGCCAGATTTATCGAGTCTCGATTTGTTCCTATGGGGGCATTTGAAAGCCCTCATCTACGAGACTCCAGTTGATTCCNTACCGAGCGTTACACTTTTTCATAAGTGACTCCCAGCCGCAACCTAATTTAAGACGTTGTCACGTCAAAAATTGCTGTAAAAAGGCTTTTAGCGGCGACGTTGTAAATAAACAATGTGTTGCATTTCATGTGTTATTTTTGNGCTGTAAAAAGGCTTTTAGCGGCGACGTTGTAAATAAACAATGTGTTGCATTTCATGTGTTATTTTTGTGTTTGTGACTCAACTCGTCACTTCCGACCGTATATTCCTATACAATAATTGTTGTTTTAGTGAGCTCTACCACCCCTCAATGTTTGTCCCATGATTTTAGAATCATCCTGTATATATATGGCTACTGAATACATGAATGTATATATAAAAGTATATACATACATAAATAAGTTTATAATAACAAATGCGCTATCTATATACTGCTATGATTTTATACAGTGTGGGGCAGAATTCTACCCACAAACTTCGTAAGGTGATTCCTTACGCAAAATCAAGTGGGAGATATTTCAGACACATTTTACGTAACCTGAACATTACGAGTTTTTAAATGTTATTTTGCGAAATATCGGAAGTGAAGAGAAATTAACCTACAATCCTCCAAACATTGTTTTTTGTTTTCCGGAATCTTNATTTTGCGAAATATCGGAAGTGAAGAGAAATTAACCTACAATCCTCCAAACATTGTTTTTTGTTTTCCGGAATCTTAAACGCAACTGCCAAGTCTCAGCGATAGCTCCCACCGTGATTAAAAATATCAGGGGTGGCCGCCCTCTTATTGCTGACAACTTTTTTTACTGTCAGGATTTATGAACGACTGATTCTTGTTTTATTGAGCGGCGTGACCTATTGTAACTAACACAATAACGGCTCTCTCGTTTCAACTGCTCGGGACCCATCGTTTTCTTGTAAAACCCATAAAAAAAAACGTCCTGCGGTATGTGACACAATTCAGACGCGTCAGNATTTTGCGAAATATCGGAAGTGAAGAGAAATTAACCTACAATCCTCCAAACATTGTTTTTTGTTTTCCGGAATCTTTTACGCAACTGCCAAGTCTCAGCGATAGCTCCCACCGTGATTAAAAATATCAGGGGTGGCCGCCCTCTTATTGCTGACAACTTTTTTTACTGTCAGGATTTATGAACGACTGATTCTTGTTTTATTGAGCGGCGTGACCTATTGTAATTAACACAAAAACGGCTCTCTCGTTTCAACTGCCCGGGACCCATCGTTTTCTTGTAAAACCCATAAAAAAAAACGTCCTGCGGTATGTGACACAATTCAGACGCGTCAGNCCGGGACCCATCGTTTTCTTGTAAAACCCATAAAAAAAAACGTCCTGCGGTATGTGACACAATTCAGACGCGTCAGCATACCGACAGAAGCACGAAGCACTATTCCCTTCCGGCGACCACGGTTTCTGAGTGGTTAGGCTGCTCGCCTCCCACCAAGGAAAAACCTGGTTCAATGCCCGGCCGGTTCACTCGGGGGATTTTCACAAAGTGCGAATCGTGCCGAACGATGACGCTGGTTGGAAGGGGGGTTTTTTTCGGGGATCTCCCGTTTTTCCCCGGCCTTTCATTCCAGCGCTGCTCCATACTCACCTCACTTCACCCTCATCGGCTCTCAAGCCCTTGGCGTTAAGAGCCACCCAGATATATCCGCTCCACTCCACTCTCCAGTGTTGGGAGGATTGTATCTCTGCTTTGCTTCTGGGCCTTGAATGTATAAGAAAGCGGGAGCGAGCATGTGTGCGTCCCCCAGGTGCGAGAGTGGCGGCGCGGATACGACGCCGTGCCCCCACCCATGCCGCCAGACCACCCACACCACGACGCCATAGTCAGCAGCCCCATCTACGTGGACGGACCACCGCCCGAGCAGTTCCCCGACGCCGAGTCGCTCGAGATGACGATCGCGCGCACGCTGCCCTTCTGGTCGGAGGAGGTTCTGCCGCGGCTCGAGGCGGGGGACCGCGTGCTGGTGTGCGCGCACGGCAACACCATCCGGGGGCTCGTCAAGATCATCAGCAGGGTCCCCGACGGCGAGATCTCCAAGCTCACCATCCCCATGGCCATCCCCCTCGTGTACGAGCTGGACGAGCGCGCCGAGCCCGTGCGGCCGATGAGGTTCCTCGCAGATGACGAGACTGTGCGCGCGGCGGTGCAGGCCATCGACGCGCAGATCAAGCCGCCCGAGTGAACACGAACCATCAGTCGGGCAAGCCTCCNTCGCAGATGACGAGACTGTGCGCGCGGCGGTGCAGGCCATCGACGCGCAGATCAAGCCGCCCGAGTGAACACGAACCATCAGTCGGGCAAGCCTCCCATCTCCTCTTGTTCACATTCTTGTCACGTTCCTCACCCATTTGTATACCTTCACAGCACGCAAACTACAACATTGAAATGCTACCGATTAGGTACCTTCTTGGTCTTGACACACTGTTGACAGTGCAGTCCTCCAAAAAAAACACCCACATCAAAATTCCCAAATAAACCTGCACGAACAGGCCCCATGCTAAAAGATAAGCCCCTCGTTTTTTTTCTGCACGTATTTCGCAATTTATTTAAACCACATGTATACCTTCATAGTACGCAAATTAAAAGACTAAAGTACTATAGTTTTCCTTTTTATTGCTGTTGACACACTGTTTCACAGGCAATGCCACATCATAGTGGATTTGATTTTCTTTAGCATCATGTTGAGATATCTCGACCTTGAGTTTCTATATAATTATATAACAATCGACGGACAGTCTTCGTAGAGTAAATAATAGACCACTAGCCAGCTAACAGAGAGATATCGATGAAATTTTACATGTTATCATTGATATAAATGTTTAGGTTAACTACACTTTTTAGTGCCTATATTACCAGGTGAACTCGTAACCATCTGCCTCAAAACAATTTCGCAACTTTTTATTGATTAATTTAACTGATAGCTACTTACAGAAATTAAAATTGAAAAAGATCAAATACTTCAGTTTTTTTCTCAGAGAGAAACAAAATTTTTATGTCCTGTAACTGTTATTAGTTTTGAGCCAGTGTAAAATAATTTCGCAACATCCCCAAATTTAAAATATGTTTAAAGGGCTTCAACTGCCATGTGTTTTATGGGCTGGGAGGTCGGAAAGTATTGTTCTATTATTTAGAGTATTAGGCTCAGTAAAGTAATAATTAGGTGGATGTTATTATGCATACTGTGTATTGAACTTTCAAAAATGATTACAGTTTTCAATGGCAGTCCATCCAGGAAGTGCGATGCCAGTCTAGTTAGTTGGCCGTTTCCGACGCAACGTCCAGCTTTCAAGCACATCGTACGTTTTGGTTGCACACTCCCTTGCACTTTGTCCTGGCGCCTCGCTTCTCGTGCTGCTAAATGGTAGAGCGGCCTTTTTGTGACCACGGGACATTTTCACACATTCGCAAACGTGATATCATGTACAAATATATCGTTGCCTCTGTCCCTGCATGCAGGAGACATATAAGTAATATTTTCTGAATTCTCTCTCAGTGCGACCTGTCGTGGACTGTGTCCTACATCTCAGTAGACAGGAAAAGCCGATTCCAGGACAAGGACTGAGGGTAAAAGCGCCAAGGTGCCGTCACCCATATTGGAATTTCCAGTTTTTCACTTAACATTTCTCGTTCAACCCTAAAAATCACTTCATAAATCAATTATTTTACCCTAAATTTCACTTTCTTTTTTCGCCTCAAAATTTTCTCGTTTTACCAAACATTTGTGAAAAAAAGCGCTTACTCCTCAATGTGGCTGACTGATTCCTCAATATTAATGAATGTGTTAAAACGTAAGAAACGATAAGGAATCTGGAAATCCGATGAAATAAAATTAATTTAAAATTATTTTAACATTTTTATAAAAACAATCAATGTGAGAATAGGAACTTNGTTATGCATACTGTGTATTGAACTTTCAAAAATGATTACAGTTTTCAATGGCAGTCCATCCAGGAAGTGCGATGCCAGTCTAGTTAGTTGGCCGTTTCCGACGCAACGTCCAGCTTTCAAGCACATCGTACGTTTTGGTTGCACACTCCCTTGCACTTTGTCCTGGCGCCTCGCTTCTCGTGCTGCTAAATGGTAGAGCGGCCTTTTTGTGACCACGGGACATTTTCACACATTCGCAAACGTGATATCATGTACAAATATATCGTTGCCTCTGTCCCTGCATGCAGGAGACATATAAGTAATATTTTCTGAATTCTCTCTCAGTGCGACCTGTCGTGGACTGTTGTCCTACATCTCAGTAGACAGGAAAAGCCGATTCCAGGACAAGGACTGAGGGTAAAAGCGCCAAGGTGCCGTCACCCATATTGGAATTTCCAGTTTTTCACTTAACATTTCTCGTTCAACCCTAAAAATCACTTCATAAATCAATTATTTTACCCTAAATTTCACTTTCTTTTTTCGCCTCAAAATTTTCTCGTTTTACCAAACATTTGTGAAAAAAAGNATTATTTTACCCTAAATTTCACTTTCTTTTTTCGCCTCAAAATTTTCTCGTTTTACCAAACATTTGTGAAAAAAAGTGCTTACTCCTCAATGTGGCTGACTGATTCCTCAATATTAATGAATGTGTTAAAACGTAAGAAACGATAAGGAATCTGGGAATCCGATGAAATAAAATTAATTTAAAATTATTTTAACATTTTTATAAAAACAATCAATGTGAGAATAGGAACTTATGATTCAGACACCGACTGACAATAACAAAATTTTTATAAAAACAATCAATGTGAGAATAGGAACTTATGATTCAGACACCGACTGACAATAACAAAATGTTTTTAATACAACATTTGCTTTTAAAAAGTTTTCAAAATTGTAAATACGATGAATTGAAACTGAAAAAGCTCTCCAATGAATGTGGCCATGAGCCATATATGATTTGATTGAAAAAATATATAACAACATTTTTAATACATTAAAAATTTCTGTAATTGTAAGAGGAAATGGCATCCTCATCTTAGGTGGCGATGATACTATATCTTAAGAAACCAATTTTTATTGTTGCCAAAGTAGCTGAATGGTTACAGTACCTGATCGAATACCCCATTCCTGAACTTGAAGTTGTAGGTTTTAATCCATGTCACTCCATGGTTATATTTTCGTTTCTTAAATGTTACTAAGTGTCATGGGAAAGTGTAAAATTTACATAATTTAACTTTTGTAAACCGATTTTGCATTGAAAATACATTTTCTAGCTATTTTATTGTGTTTTTTTTTTTTTTTTTTTTTTAGATTTGGGTATTTTGGAAATTATAAATAAAATTAATTTGAATAGCATAATCCGAATTATTTATAAATGAATCGATTTATAGAAGTCGATAGTTTTACGGTTGATTTGACAAGGTGAGCCAGCCACTTGGCCTACAGGAGTGGTGTGGGATAAGTAAGTGCTGGCCAGTAAAACCACACAACTTGAATTCTTGGTTTACCCAACTGCTTACACGCAAGTATTAGCTTCGAAAGCTGAGCGTGAGTTAAACAAATGCGTGTTTACTTATGAAAACATTTTACACGAGTGTCTGTTGTGAATCTAAATGAGAAAATTACCACCCCTCTGTTATATCGCGTGAACTTGACAGTGAGCAGAAGAGAACAGACCGTTAACTTTATTTTTACAATCAACGATTCCCAAGCTGTTCAGAAAAAACGTGAAGTATAAAGCTGACGTGAATAACACTGGAGGAATTGACCGAAGTAACGTTTGCATGTCTGTAACCCTTCAATGCAGTTTTCCATAGATTCTTCACACCTGAGAGTCCTGTGTTCGATCCTGCGTGGCTGCGCTGGTTACTTCCGCCCCGCTTCACGTTTCTTCCCATCGTCATTAGAAGATAATTACGGTTACGAAACGTCACCGCTCGTACAGCATCATCGTTGTTGGCTTCATTGCGTTAATGAATAATAATGGCGTGTGAGGAGTGCACCCAGGGCAAGGCAACACCCACCGAGTGACAGTCTTTCCAGCTGGGACCCGTAGGCGACCGTCATCCCCGGACATGACAGAAATGAGACCCTAGAATGGAGCGGCGCTGGAATGCAAGGGCAGGGGGAACGGGAGTACCCCGAGAAAACCCGATGGCAAGCGGCATCGTCCAGCACGATTCCCACATGCGAAAATACGGGAGTGAACCCGCCGGGGATCGAGCCCGGATCGCCGTGGTGGGAGGCGAGCGCCCTGGCCACTACGCCACAGCGGCCCCCATTGCGTTAAACAGTACCTACTATTCAATGTGTCCACAGCAAACGTGGTGAAATACATTTCTCTCAGACATCGCAGTTGAGCTCCGCTGATAAGTGCCGACGCCCAGCCAATGGCAGGACATTTGCACGAGGCTGTAGATACGGCGCATGCGCACTAAGGAGCCAGGCACCACGAGCCTATTATTTCAAGCGCCGCTGCTCCTGCCGACAGGACAGGAAAGCGTTATTCTTTTCACACCGCGCGGAGTTGCCTAATCGCTCCAGGACGACTCTGTGCCTGCGTGTCGCCGTGCTGGACTCACTGTTACTGTTAGTCAAACTGTCTCGCGGCCTCCCACAGCAACGTGAGCCAGGCAACGCTGTCGCGAGAACGACGCACTGCGACATGCACACAACGTTTCAAGTATACCACGACAACGCGCAGTGTGTGATGCAGGTTTTCGAAGTTAAATGGCAATGGCGAGGTAGAACTGAATTCGTTTTTGGTGTGACTTCCATTACAATAAATAAACCAAAACCAAAATTTATAAAACAAGATTGACGAAAAAAAAAATTTCAGAGAAAAAAATAATAAAATTAATAATTACATATAATGTAACAGTGCCATTGTCTCTTTTTTAAAAAACGCGCTTTCTTCTTTTATCTCTTTTTTATTGCATTCCTCATCCATATAGTATGTTTTTGGATTTTCCGTTCCTTTTTCGTAGTCATTGTAGGCAATGAAAGTCGAACCCAAATTCTAATTCATGAGATACACGACCACGAATCAAACATTTTACGAGGGGAAACCCATGTCCGGAAGTGCGTGCGTGGTTTGGCCGCTACGAGGCGACAAATTCGGGTATCAATGGTTAGTGTTTATTTGAAGGTTTGCAACAACTGCTCAAGCAGATTGAGGGAAATATGCTGATCCACCTGGATGCCGCGAGGCCAAACAGATGGATTGTCAAAGTGTGGGATAAGGGGGGGGCTCTTCCATGGCCCCCACGGTCTCCAGATCTTACACCTCTCGAGATTGTTGTTCAAGGTACTGTAGAGAACATTGTGTGCCAGACTACAGTACTAACTAAGGAAGATCTTATCGCACGTATCCACCCCTCGGTTTAAACACATAGCACACGACCATGCTCCTTTGACAGTGTGCGTTGATCTCTGTGCCGCCGACGTACGCTTAGTAATGAAGTTGAAGGTCGACAATACGAACTTATTTGTAATCCTCGATGTCTTGCTCTTATTGNCCCGATGTCTTGCTTTTATTGGATTGATGCAGTTGTCTTACTGATAATATGTGTCGCTAACTGCAAGTCCTATGTCCGAAGTGCTATAATAATTAAATTCCTGTGGTGGCCAGAAATCGCATTTCTGGAAGAGAGTTCTCTCAAATGTGCAACTTATTTTCCTGCATACAAAACTGGGGATTGTCGGTTATTTTTCAAACATTCTGTATAGATAGTTCCAGAATTTGTTTTCGCAGACTGCATCACGTAAGATGAGAATGTTAATGACAAATTTCCGTCCTACAATATTTAATTTTCCAATCTCTCAGCATTGTAGAGTGAATGGAATTCAAAAATTACTTTTACAATAGTCTGTCCCCCTATAAGATTATTTAATCATTGCTTTATTGCGCTAGTGTATAAGGTTCAAGTCTCGTGCAAGTGTAATTTTTGTGTTAGCAAGCTAGTAGACTTTTCTTCGATTGCGAAATGGCAAAATACTTTCCCCGTGTAATTTGTTTCTTACATTCACCAGCAGCGCGAGATCTGCCCTCGCTTCGATACAATTTGAAATAACCTGCTGTTGTCAATCTGAAAGCGATGGCGGATTAAGTAAAGTTTTGTATCAGTCAATTTCGTTATTTAGATATTTATGTTTNTTTATTGCGCTAGTGTATAAGGTTCAAGTCTCGTGCAAGTGTAATTTTTGTGTTAGCAAGCTAGTAGACTTTTCTTTGATTGCGAAATGGCAAAATACTTTTCCCGTGTAATTTGTTTCTTACATTCACCAGCAGCACGAGATCTGCCCTCGCTTCGATACAATTTGAAATAACCTGCTATTGTCAATCTGAAAGCGATGGCGGATTAAGTAAAGTTTTGTATCAGTCAATTTCGTTATTTAGATATTTATGTTTACGTCTATCCAAGATTAACGCGGACTGTAGGTGTAAAGTTTGGTACACTCCGCATAACTCTGTCACGACCAGGGCCTACTTAGTTTTCACAAATTACGGACGCGACCCAATTCAATATATCAGTGAGGAACGGAATCAAGGATGCGGGGCAGGACTTGCTGTGGCTAGTACATACGTACGTGATGTTCCAAATTTACGAAATTCAAACAACATTATCGAAGAACACTGCCACGTACATTTACGTTGAAACCTCTCTTTGCTCAAATATACCATTTTGAGCCTTTTCTTCTACTGCGCTGAAACTGACAGTTCTAAGGCGCGAAATTCCTGCAGAGATATTCGGCTTACTTACAACTTTATTGTTTACAATCTAATACCTGAAATAGTCAAGTCGCTCCACGTGAATGAAACCAGCTTGCGAGTGCTCTACCAGACTCCAGCGATTCCTTGCTGACTCTTTCTTACTAATGAGTTGGTTGTGTCCGCGGAATTCCAGTGGAGCCCGCTACCTCGAGTTGTTTGTCCCTTGTCTCTTATAACTGATCCGGCAGTAGACTTCAGAAAAGGATGACTGATCGTCTTCTGTGCATAAAAACCCAAGAGGTAGAGTACTAACATTTCTAAGCTCAAATTAGTGTTCTGACTACGAGTCCGAACCACGTTGATTCAGTAGTGCTATTGACAAATAAGCAGTCCAGTGTTTAAACACGGAGAGTTACAATTGCGCATCTGGCATGCACACCCTACCAATGTCCCCTATATGGATATACCAATCCGTAGTGGCTGGCGAGTCTGCAGTTACTAGTGTTTCGCTGAATAATGTTTGAGTTTTTTTTTTATTGTAGTCAACAACGAAAATAATATTTGTTTGAATTAGTATGTACTGGTTTTTCTATATCGAAATTAAAACGAATGGTAGGGAAGAGGGGGAGGAAGAAATGTGTTAACCATTCAGGGGTGTCCAGTTCTGTTTTCAAATAGCGACAATATAAGAGTGGCCGGCTGTTGATTGTCAAACTTCCCTGAAGAGCGATTGAGGTGTAACTGCAGATGCAGCGGAACTCGAGAACGCTGCAGTATCGTCCATCGTGTTAAATAACACAAGGATCGCAGCCCAAAATATCATCGCTTGTTGATGCCTTCAATCGAATGAGACTACTGACATAACCATGAGTTTGTAATTTAAACTAAGTGATTTCCGGTACATATCGACGTTGGTTATGACGCCAGTTCAGAGTCACGTTTGTGTGGAATACCGGCAGACTCTGAGAGCACTCGAGGCGTGAGATGCGTCGTCACGCAAGCCGACCTCCAGCGCACTGACACGTTATATATTGTCCCGAGACGCAGTTTGTTACAGCATTTTCCATTCCGTAGTCGCAGTCGAGAGCCGTGTTGCATAACAGACGGCACCTCGGGCCACGAGCATACTTGCCGCTGACTTGCACCGCGGGACGCAAGTTCCCAGAGGTCTGGCGTAGACTGGACGTAAAGCTGAACTGCAGAAAAATTTTCAATCATTTCCTTGCAACCGGTATGAAGAAACCGAAGTATCTAGGTGATAGATAAGTGAATGAGCTACACGAGCGAAGAACCTAAGACACCTGGAGTTTCTCGAAGTCAAATACGAGGTGAACAGTGACAANACAGCATTTTCCATTCCGTAGTCGCAGTCGAGAGCCGTGTTGCATAACAGACGGCACCTCGGGCCACGAGCATACTCGCCGCCGACGTGCACCGCGGGACGCAAGTTCCTGGAGGTCTGGCGTAGACTGGACGTAAAGCTGAACTGCAGAAAAATTTTCAATCATTTCCTTGCAACCGGTATGAAGAAACCGAAGTATCTAGGTGATAGTTAAGTGAATGAGCTACACGAGCGAAGAACCTAAGACACCTGGATACGAGGTGAACAGTGACAAACGTAAGAAGTGAAGAGAGTTTCAAGGAGTGGCGGACCTGGGGCGTGCGTCGCGGGTTGGTGCGCTGGAGTCGACGTGGCTCCAGGAGGAAGATAGCCAGATGTGCGACGACGCGGTCGAGGACGATGGTGAGCTGTCGCGCGGGCTACGTCCTGCTGGTGCTGGGCTACGCGTGGGCGTGCGTGACCTCCGTCGTCTCGGGAGGTGAAGCGACTC
This sequence comes from Clitarchus hookeri, assembly GCA_002778355.1. Taxonomy (NCBI): domain Eukaryota; kingdom Metazoa; phylum Arthropoda; class Insecta; order Phasmatodea; family Phasmatidae; genus Clitarchus; species Clitarchus hookeri. Next base: position 15,686 of record NQII01008504.1, on the reverse strand, counting down.
CAGACCCTGCTGCAGACCCGGCGCCGGCGAGAAGCGGCCCCAAGGGCGAGGAGGGCGACAGCGGCTGCGTCGGCGACCCCTCGACGCGGGGCTGCACCCACCACGGCCTCGCCGAGGAGAGGGACGTCTCCAGGTGAGTCGAGTCGAGGGTTCCCGACCGGAGACAAGGGTCCTCGTTGTCCGTGCTCATCAGTTATGACTTAGAGATCGGGTAAACGCCCCGATTCATCTGAGGTCAACAACACGTGCATTTGAGTTTCCGATTGCATTTTACAACAGTCTGTTAGACACACCCCGGATGACTAAGAACCAATAACGAACCCGCAGGGTAAAAATGACCGTATCACATGCCACCTGGTCTGGGGTGAACCCGGATCAACAGCCAATGAATATCTAACTGAGACTTAAGTACGCAAAGGATTTTGGAGTCTAGATTGTTGCCGAATGAAACCGCGAGATTTCCGTATCCCTAGTCCTGACCTGCTGGCAAGGAGGGTTTACATGTAGTGGTCGTACTGCGTGCAGGATATCTTGATAGTTGACGAGACGTCGCAATGCTACGGGAGGCGATAGACAACCCACCTCGGGTGCACCTCGTATCCTCGTGACGCATGTCCTGTACGCAGCATAACTCGCGCATGCCAAGCCTCCACGCGACGAGGCCAGGACCAGAGATCGGGGAGTTCCGCACTTCCATTGGGCAGCTAGCTACACTTTGCAATCCTTTGTGTACTGAAGCCTTGGTCAGTTGGTTCAGTTACAGCAGCTGACACAAACACGCTCGTGTGCTTCGCTCGGCCAACGCGCGAATAAAAGAATCAGACACCTAGCAATGATCATTTTTTATTTCGGGAATGGCATCGTATGTAAGAGTCGAACAGTGCTTGCCACAAAAATAAAATAATGAGCATTTGCTATCCAACGCTTTTAGTGTATCACTATAGCTTTCTGAGTTATCATGCTATATCAGACACCCAGCCATGTTAATTTTTTATTTCTGCAATGGTATCGTATATAAGAGTCGAACAGTGCTTGCCACAAAAATAAAATAATGGGCATTTGCTATCCAACGCTTTTAGTCCATCGCTACAGCTTTCTGAGTTTTCATGCTATATTAAGTGTAGTGTTCTACTTTTACGATGCACTGNGGGCTTTTGCTATCCAAAGCTTTTAGTCCATCGCTACAGCTTTCTGAGTTTTCATGCTATATTAAGTGTAGTGTTCTACTTTTACGATGCATTGGCGTATGGCCTGCCTCAGTGCATTCTAACAGTAATATTTANTGGCGTATGGCCTGCCTCAGTGCATTCTAACAGTAATATTTATTATTCTTTAGCTCTCTCTGTTACAAATAACTAAATTATATCCCATCTCGCTTACCGTCTACAAATATGATTATTACTGTCAGTTTGAGTTTACTATCCCAATCAAGCTCGCCTTTTTTCTGTATTTGAGCTATTTAATGTAAATTATTATAAAGTTCGCATAATAAATCTCAAATATTTTTTGTAGCAAAACTATTTTTAAATTACATTGAATAGTTTGTAAGATAACACGCACATTTATAAACCGGCAGATAGCTGAATATCACGTGTATGAATTTTTAAAATAAATCAAGATCGTGCATTGGTTTTCCGTTGTCTTCTGTGGCGCGGAGCTGAAGTATAACACATAACTCAGTCGTACCTCAGCACTTGGTAAGTGCAGAGATGCCCGTGTTGTGAGTGTTGGTTGTCTAGGTGAGGGGGAGTACAGTACTGAGAGGCAAGGTGCAGCTTGGTGAGGGAGTACAGCACTGAGAGGCAAGGTGCAGCTTGGTGAGGGAGTACAGCACTGAGAGGCAAGGTGCATCTTGGTGAGGGAGTACAGCACTGAGAGACAAGGTGTAGCTTGGTGAGGGAGTACAGCACTGAGAGGCAAGGTGTAGCTTGGTGAGGGAGTACAGCACTGAGATACAAGGTGCAGGCGAAGACAACTTTACGCACACGCACCAGCTGTATGTAGCCTTCCAGCGAGGAGGACCGCTTACGTTCCTCGGCTACAAACTGGCGTACACTCAGCACAGCCACTAGCAATGTCAGTTGCAGGTCTGTAGCGTGTCTGTGTTGGAAGGCGGCTGGATTCTCATTCGCTTCCAGGAGCACAACTACTACGAGAGCGTCGCTCTCGTTAGAGTTAGAGATGTTCTGATAGGCTGGAGTCACCATAGTCCGTTCACAGTTGCTTCCAACTTCTCTGGAGCCCTGCTAAAGTTATACTCCCGAGATATCCCTCCGCCTGATGCGAACAAAGCTTAGCCGAGTTTAGAAAATTACACCAAAGGAACAACGCACCGTATTCATCCGCGCTCAACGTAATAATATTTTGCATATGAACTATTTGTTACCAGGCATTACCAACACAACTAATTTCTCGCTGTTTTCATATTAATTATAAATGCAATAAATATAACTAATATTTAAATTTAACCAAAAATACGGTAGTTTCATGCCAGTACCGGGAGAAATGCTTGTGATAAACGGCCTATTTAAGGAAACAACCAAACACGTCATATATGCAGTGATTTTTTAAAGGTTTCATTCAAAACCTGCGAAGAAACAGAGTATATACTATACGCCTTGTGCCGTATCGACTTACATCCCGCTTATTCTTCTCACGACGTAAATCTGCTCCCGTTAAGCGTGGACTCCGGATCGTTCGTGCCTAACACGTGTTGAATGTCGGGTACCTGATACCTGCGGCATATGCAACCAGCAGAACTTTTGTGTGCAGATAGTTGCCTACCGTAGCAGGCGCTGAAGAACGCGTTTTATTTATCTACGTGTTTCTTTTAGGAAGGCTTATTTTCACGTGTGGCGAAGTTAAGGCGACAACGTCTCGTCTTCCGCTTGGCCACAGCATTTCATAAGGACACTTGACATACGGAAAATCGGAGAGATATGCTAGTGATATATAATATAAAAGAAAATTACTACAAAAACTGTGAAATATCTATACGACAAACATAATAAGTAATGACAGTTTAGACGCGGTAATTTAAATGCGCCGTGTGCGCAACACTTACTGCGCAGCAGCCCTGTGCACTCTAAGTGCCAACAAGTGACATGTGATACACGAAAAATTCGCGAGACAAGCAAAGACGGTCATACGTGAGGTAATGTTTCAAAAGTTCGATTAAAAATATGTGAAGATAACGCAAATAAGAGTTATCGATCTGTGCCAAGGCGATGGAAAACTTTGTAAGTTATTATGCTTAGTGTTTCAGTTTTTTTTTATTTTGAGCAGCCGTTAAGACATGAGAGTGTTCTGTCGCAGGTACCAGGAGGGGGTTGGAGTGTGGGGGATGGTGTGGAACACCATACGACACCTGCTGACAAACTGGTTACTCAGACTGAGGTCTGCTAGCCTGCGCTTCATCCAGGACAGAACCAACTCACGCAGCCGAGACCTACAGTTGGCACAGCAAAGAGGTAAGCTTTCCGACGTCAGATTAATCTTCGAAATCAGACCCACGCGTAGAGTGCCAAGACCGAAACTGCAATGTAACGTTTGCAGGCCGGTCCATTCCGGCGTCATACCCATATACTAAAGAGGAGGTAGACCACTTCTTCGTCTTCTGCGCATGTACCCAACATTGACCTATCGCAAAATAACACAGCAGTCAAAGTCACGTGGTCTGTAGTGATGAATGTGTTTGTTTTTATATTAATTTTTAAATGGTGAGCACTATGATACTAAAAAATACTTTCACCAATTTGGATTTAATCAAACTGTTTAACAAATTGGTTAGGTGAAGTATAAAAACATCTCAAAACACTTGTTTATAAAAGTGTTCTAACCTCAAATCCAATCCTCGCCGTTTTTGCCAGACGCGATTGCAGAAAAGCAGTTCAAAGTAGGCGCACGGAGATTGGCTGTGCAAAGCCAGTGAAATCGCTCCACCTCATCTTTAGTCTATTGTTGCAACCTTCGTGACGAATATCACTGTTCAAATAAATGTGGTATAGTTCGATTTTAATGCCGACCGAACGATGTTGTCTAGATCTGTCGATTTATGCTTTATTCTCAGTTATAATATCCCAAAGGGGATATTACTTTCTAACGCATACGTATTTACATCAAACCTACAGCACAAGACTTTTTTTTTCTACTCGCGTTGGGAATTTCAATGCTCATAATTAGGCAAATAAAAGCTTTCACTGTCGGATATCACTGGTGTTGCATGTGTAAATGAACTTCGCCGTTTTGTGTGTAAAAAAACGAGTTAATTTCAATTTTTATAAGATAAACATAATAGTGTAAAATATCCCGTTTTTATATTGTTTTAAGTCGTATGTAAAGAACAAACTTTACCCATCGCCAAAGAAATTTAACGAGATATGTATGTTCGCATGTTATTTTATACTCTGTCATAAAACTGGATTGAACAAAATTTTAGTTTCTTTGAATGTGTCAGCGTAAAATAATAATTCCTTTCCGTAACAGCTATATTTAGTGTAGTGGATAGATTTGAGCGGCTCTTAACATCGAGGTCTTGAGAGCCGTTGCGGGGTGAAGTGGGGTGGGTGTAGAGCACCGCCGGAATGGAAGGGCGGGGGGAAACGGGAGATCCCTGAGGAAACCCACTGACCAGTGGCATCGTCCGTCACGATCCCCACAAGCGAAAATACAGGAGCGAACCCACAGAAATCGAACCAGGTTCTACTTGGTGGGAGGCGAGTGTTCTGACCACTAGACCACCGCAGCCCCAGGTTATTGACCTTTATATTGACCTACCACAGGCCAAGACGACTGTGAAAGTCATATGGTCAGCAGTGATGAATGTGTTTGTTTATACACCGAGAAAAACGTTTTTTTTTAACAAATAAATTTTTTTTAATTATTTGTTCGTATAAAGGAAATGAAATATTTTGTTGCCGAAACCAAATTATTTTGTTGTTATTATTCGGTTGCCCTTGTAAAATATTTGGTTGGTGTAACTAAAGATTTATTCGGCTCCACGTACAGTAAATAGTTTGGGACGATATTAAAAAATTTTACTATTTCGACAGAAAGTCGAACCTAAATCACCAGCGACCAAGAACTGCGCCTAAGAACCACGGTTAAATTTACTACTGAGGAAGTCGGAATGTTTGTTAATAGATTTAGTGCAAATATTGGACAACGTTAGCAAACAAATATATCAAGTTTTAGAGTTTTACTTTTCAGTTCTCTGTTGAACTTGTTTTATTAATGTATTTACACAATCATTACGAATCAGTAAATCCACTTACAAACACTCTCACTATAGGCCATTCACGATAAAGTGAGCACTTTTGAAAGTCCTCTCATTTGGAATAATAGCGTATATTATTTCAGCATTAGGCGTTAACTTCCGAGTGCGGTTAAATACACTGAAGAGCCAAAAAAACTTGTATAGGCGTGCGTGTGCAAATAACAGAGGTATGGTACCAATCAGTTTAACGCGATGCGGCCGGCAGCTAGATCGGTTACTGCTGCTGTAATGGCAGGTTATCAAGATTTAAGTGAGTTTGAACGTGGTGTTATAGTCGGCGCACGAGAGATGGGACATAGCATCTCCGAGGTAGCGATAACATTTGGATGTTCGCGTACGACCATTTCACGAGTGTACCGTGAATATCGGGAATCCGGTAAAACATCACATGTTCGACGTCGCTGCGGCTGGAAAAAAATCGTGAACGTACGAGATAAACGACGACTGACGAGAATCATTAAACGTGACAGACGTGCAACCCTTTCTCAAATTGGCGCAGATTTCAAT
>NQII01008503.1:44831-68958 GCA_002778355.1 Clitarchus hookeri | reverse complement strand
AGTTAATAAAACTTATTATACGCATTATATATGTTTACAAAGGGCCTCTTTTAAGGCCTTTTTGTTCGATAGTGGGGAATGAGAATCTAATTCTTTTATGCCATATCTCATACAGTACAGTACACCTATTTCCACCCAATTCTGCTCACAAGTAGTGCTACTGTAGGTGAAGTATACATGAGTTTAGTGATTTACATACTTGTTTTCAAACTGTTGCTAAACCCAGTCTACCAATATTTTAGGACAGGCAAGATATGTGTGTATTTGGAATTATCACGCTATTTTTACTTTATTTCTGGTTGCATCTATAATTATATCGTTATCAACAATACAAAGCTACTGATCTACCATATAATTTTCTAAAATATTTATCCCAATTATTTGCATGCATGTAGAGGAAAGGAGGCTTATTTGTTTTATCGATAACTTCTTTTTGTTTACCACGTTCGGTAGAATAATTTTCTGTAGTAAACAATCGAAAAAACTGCCGGAAAATTATTTTTCAGGCACACATATTGTTCTAACCTCCCCTGCTTTATGTAAAAAGATTGATAACCACTTTTCTGTGTTTTGTTCTTCGTCGAAAAATAATTCATTATCAAGAAACTCAGAGGTGTATCTTTCTTCCTGCTCTGTTACTAGCTACAAACTTTTTCTTCTGCTACTCTTTCAAGATGTTTTCACCCTTCCCATTAGGTTATAAGCCACAAATACACACACACACACACTCACACACATATATACACACACAAGGGCCTATTCAGAAGTCATGGCAACTGTTGTTTATCTCCCGAAAATTATACAACACAGGAAACTAACTACGTAGATGTGAGGGTGTTGTACATGCGCGTGTGAAAGGAGACACCACATGAGTTATGGACGCACGAATGTCCGGCAAGAAACAAAAACAAACATCGCTGCATGAAATCACCGTTTAATTAATTTATTCTCGTACATTCTGTATACATTCATTCGAACGGGTACTTATCGTATGTGTACAAGCTATTAAGCTTCCTTCAATGTGGTCTCCGAGGTTGTCCTCGGTTCGTTGCCTGACGGGAATTACCTTCGGCTGCATGTGATCCGTCAATGTGCGCCACCTCTCGTCGAAATGCTGTGACGATGTCTGCCTCATCGCTGGCAACAAACCGCGGACAGCCTCACTGACTACTTTGAAGGATGTTTAACTGCTCATACACGAACGATGTGTACTCCATCAAATGAGTGCGTACAGTTTCTCCTAGAACATATAAATAAAACGGTGATTTCANTGCTGTGACGATGTCTGCCTCATCGCTGGCAACGAACCGCGGACAGCCTCACTGACTACTTTGAAGGATGTTAAACAGATCGAACACGTACGATGTGTACTCATTCAAATTAGTGCGTACAGTTTCTCCTAGAACATATAAATAAAACGAAGATTTCAAGCTGCAATGTTTGTCTTGGTTTGTTGCCAGAAACTCCTCCATCCATACTCCACGTGGGGTTACCTTTAAAATGTTCGAGTCGTACTTTTTCAACTTTGCATACTACCTCTCCCATATTGGTTCATTTTCGGAGGATAAACAAAAAAATACCCTACATGACCTTTGAATCAGCTCTTGTGCGTGTACATATATGTTTATATATATTCTACATATTTTTGACGATGAATCGCCTGCCCTTATTTGTTGGTATATTTAACTGTGACGCGAAAGGAGCTTAAACTTACACACGCCAGCGGAGGTTACAAAAACGCGGATTTATATTTAATAAGCGTTGGACCCATTAATTTCTAGTAGACACAACTGTGTACACAACACAGAGGAAGATTCTTTTTGCCAGTACTGTACACTGCAAGTCTCGATACATATCGATCTCCTCTATAGGGAAATGATAGGTAATCTCTGCAACTGCTCTACGTTTGAAATTATTCATATTTCTCTAAAAGGTACACCTCGTTGGCTGATATAACGAAATAAGAGCTGCCTAAAGATTTGCGTATATATTTTACACCTGAAGTTATAAATTAACATAAGTCTGAAAGAGTTATATACTAACGAATTATTNGCCTGAAAGAGTTATATACTAACGAATTATTAATACAAATTAATTCGTCACGTTCCCTGCTGCTACATCACACGTTATGGATCATGTAATCTTAGGCACGTCAAGGAAACTGCACCTTCGGTATCCCGGTCCAGGCGAAGAATCCAAAACACGTTGCAACGATACAGTTTGTAAACAAAGCACAGAAGCACTAGCAGATCTTTCCTTCTGGCGGCATAGTATCCGGGACAGTCACGCCACAGAGACTATATACAGCACTTGCCATCACATTGAACAGTGTCTGTGTGTCCGTGAACCCACGTCGATAACAGCAACCCTCAAAATGCAGCTTGGCGTGCCGCTCGTCGCTTCCTGACGTAACATTCAGACTACGGTTAGTCATATATTACATCTGAGTGGCTCGACATGACTTGGACCTCACTCTTCAACACCTTATATTGTTACTATTATTTGGTGCAGCTACAACCACTGGCTGTAAGTTCTTATGCTGAACGGTTCCCCGAGTGTATGCAGCCACCAATACAGAATCAGTCAATAAGTTCGTGGCCTGGCGCCTTCAGTGTATGCAACCATACATCGCTTTACCAATTTATAAACTCTATTTTGTGTAATATATCCGTTGTTTGTTTTTAATACAACTTCAGTTTTTTCTCCACAAACATTCCCTAGTCAAAAATAAATTTATTTAATAACTGTTCGTGGTAAAGTACGCGCTTTATTATAAACCCGAGAAAAATACCGCTGTCTTCCAAATGCATATATCTTGAGTTACATTATGACTGACATGCGTCCAGTAATGTTGGTAACGATGGAATGGACGTAGTGCCATGTCTTAACGTTGAATTAAAGGCAACTTATATGCAAACACAAACATTTATTATTTGCCTTTATTAATGTTATAAATGTACATGTTAGGGAGTTGGAATATATGTATTTTATGTAAACAATTTTACAATTTCTCTTGACTGACGCAATAGGAAATTTACCAGACCGTAATCATATTTATTCGACAAAGGGCTCAATAATACAATGAATGCATAAAAGTACGTAGAAATTAAGGGCGTTGGACCACGGAAAAACATAACATTTTTTTTATTTGTACAACAAACTCATCAAATATTAGACAATATCAGTGACTTATTTTTCCTGTGATAAAACCCTTCAAGATCCAATGACTTTTCCAAATGACGTTTCAAAACCATAATTCTACTTTTTTAGAAAGATACAAATATTGGAAACCATCTTACTTACAGAAATAAGATAAATCACACTGAAAGAAGATGCCGTGAGCTACTTTATACGTCTTTAAAATTATAGAAGGAAGTGTTTTTGAAATTTAAAACAAAAGATGAGAATAAGAAAATTGTAGCATTATTTTATTTCTGTAAACTCCTAAATTTTTAAGAAAATGACTTTTTTGTACATACCTATAAATAAATTAAAACCAAATATATCAGATGCAATTTTTTTTTATGTCATTTTAAAGGTTTTTCATATAATTAATTAAAAATTACAAAAAATTCTAAGTTTGCCTTTAGCATGTTAATTTGCGGAAACAATGGCGTCAAAATAAATTTTATCTGAGAATAAGAAAATTACCAATAATGCTACAATTTGAACAATATATCGTTCAAATATTAAATAACAAATTTTTCTAAGTCCAACGCCTTTAAGCAGAAATTTCGAAAGTGCTCAGCTTAACGTTAACAGCGTATAACAACATTCGAGGCAGTGTTGGGCAGATAAGAACACGTGTGAATGAAGCACGATGCTCCAGGGAACAGGTCTGAGGTGCAGATTATTTTACATTAGTCATGACGACACCAGGGTGCGAGGGTAATCCCAGGGAATACGACCGCTGACGGCGGCTAAGACGTCGACAGGATTGCTGAGCCACATGTCGATCCCGCCGGATGTCACGTTTCTCCGCTCAAGTGCACGTCAAGTGTTCTTAGTCGGTTCTCCCGTCGTGGCAGGTCGCCCAACCTGTTCTCGCTGAGTGTTGTGTTACCCAAATGAGAAGAGAATGCGCACACCAAGGAGCATACAAGGTTTGTTCCATTAGGGGCCGCGGTAATGTAGTGGTCAGACAACTCGCCTCTTACGCGAACCGGCAAATAGTTCCAAACAAAAAATAAACACCTCACAAGAGTTTGGTATATGCGTACAGACACTGGCGTGTGATGAACTATTACAAGGTAAGCTGGCGTTAGCTCTCTGCTGTACCCTATTGATTGCTGGGGCCGGAGTGGCATAGTGGTTAGCTTGCCTCCCGCCAATTCAAACCGGCTTCAATCTCAGTCCGCATAGCTTTCGCATTTTTGCATGTGGTAATCGTGTCGGACGATGGCTCTGGTTGGCGTTTTTTCTCGGATATTTCACGTTTCCCCCGCATTTGCATTCCGGCGCTGCTCCATACTCACCGTATTTCACCCCATCGGCTCTCAAGAACTTGACGTTAAGAGCCAACCATATCTTTCCATGCTACATATGTCCATTTAAACTTATATGATTTAAATGTGTCAGACGACGATGTTCAAAATGGCGGCGTCATATATGAAACCATTTAAACAAATTGTGCATGAAGAGATTATACATTAAAATTATCGTATATGCAGCCTCTGATTTTTTGAAAACTTTATACTATAGCATCAAATAAGAAAATATATTTTAATGATATATATAGAAGGGCCCAACATTCGATTTTCACCAATTATTTACACAAGTAGTGCTGCGGTATGCCATGTAATATTACATATTTTTAGAGGATACAGTCAATTATATTCAAAATAATAAAAAAAATATTTTTGTTTAGTAAACCTTCTTATTCGGAAAATTGGAGTGAGTAAAACTTTGAAGTTGATCCTCCGAGTCTGACCTTCATAATGCAGTGCATTGTACGCTACCTTGTTGTACGAGGTTTTCTGGTTTCTAGTCCGGGTTAGGCACTTGTGCATTTGTTATTGTCCCACTTATGTTGCATACGTTTCTGGTTTAATTTATTATGTTATTACTTTCAAACAGAAGTCAATCCCTGCTTACCAAAGCGGCTGTTAAGAACTTATTTCAAAATTATTCACACCCTTGTTGAGGAAAGTAGGCCTATCAGTTATATAAGTAAATTATTGTTAATTACAACATTCTAACATATGTGATGGACAGAATACTAGACACTATGATGCTTCTATCATATTTTAGTAATTCCCTTGTGATTATAAGGTTTGCAAAATTATTTCCAAAAGACCGTTATTTTGTTTTATACTTTTAAAAATACTTAACGAAATAGTGCTACCTATCGATTCATTTCCAAACCCCATTTGTTCAATTCATGTGTTGAATAACGTAAGAGTTTATGTTCATATATTTATTGATAAGTACATCAATAAAACTGAACTTTATTATTATACCAGTACACATTGATTAGAAAACAAATGAATGGATGAAAATATGTGAAGTAACTGACTTCAAAAAAATATCACCTAAGTCTGCTCGTTCTGCTAGCAGGAGTATCGGTGAGAGCTCAAATACAACTGTTCATTTTATTATGTGGTCAGACAAAGAACTTGAAGTCGCCAGCTTGTTTATTTATTTTATTATTTTAATACAAGGCTAGGTGTTCTGGGCAAAATTTCAGATGGTGTCATTTATCAAGTCATTTTATACCACGAAAGATTTGAGAGAAAAAAGCCATTAAAATTCTCACGCAAATATTCACAAAAATACAGGTGGTATGAATCAACACTCAAAGACACCACAATGACAAAGAGTTCTTTGGTCCGACCTTCAGAATAAAAACATAACAAAGCACAAGATTCTATAAAACTTCAAGACACCAACTAAATGGACTTTTATTGTATATTAACACGATGTGCAGGTAGTAAATAATTAGAGCAAGTTATTTTCCACGAAGAAATACGTGTACTCAGCAGACTTCAATACTATAAGCACCTAACAGCAGTTTGTCTATTGCCTCTGCTTGAGAAGAATTATTCATGTTTGACCGCGCCACTCAGAATTCTATAACATTGGTGCGGCTCCTACGTGGTTCGTGTGCAGACAGTTAGCACGTGTCAGAAGGTTATTCAGCCGATCATGATAGGTTAACGTCTCTACGGGATTTTGAAATATAACCTGTCTCGAAATCTTTTAAAACTTCACTATTTTTATAAATAATATATTTAAAAATTTAACAATTATTTCAAATTGTGACGTTGTAGGATCTTAGATCAAAAGGCGGTCATATTTATGTCAAATGTTTACGGGTTAATAGTTCATATAATACTCATATTAATAAAAATAATGCATTTATAAAATAAATAATTTTTTTTAGTTATACATAATTATTTATTAAAATCTTTTAATTTCTTTACTGTCACTTTTAATAATAATTTCACTATATATATTATATTTTATTCCAAATAAATTTATATTATTTGTACTAGCTATGCCCGCAGCTCCGCTCGCATGGTCAACGGAATTATTGGTAAGGTTTTTTAATAAGGATCCCCCCTTCCCATTCACCCCACCAGCCCGGTGCCAATTCATTGAACTAAAAGCTTCCACCCACCGCCATCATTGCTCTCCACGTCCGCGTACGGTAAACCGACTCAGGAAAGTAATTTTTTAGAGATATTTTCTCGCGATAATTAGTAGCCAATATGAACTCTCAGCCGCCAACAATTTCTCTGCAAAAAAATTACGTCCATTTGTTGCTAGGTTGCGACGTTGCTAGGTTTTGACGTTGCATTGTGTTGCATTGTGCAATTTATTGAAAGGCCGGTAAGAACATTGCATTTGCAATCTTTTGTTTGGAAGGTGCTTTAGATATTACACTATCTGAGATTTGCTAAAATATAATTTTTTTCTTTTGACCAAAAGCAGCACCCATTATGCAGGAGTCACATAGCTTTGACGAGCATAATACAACACTACGAAAACCGAAAAAAACACGTCAAAAATGTTTTCAATGGGACTGCTTGAAGTTATAGCACGACAGTTCACACAGAGATTAGGAATTTCCGGCGACATTTACAAGGTGCTTATTAATAAACTAGTTTCAAAAGTGGTGGATAGATGAGAAATTCGGAACACAATGCTGATGAAGAAAACAGTAGTTGTTGGAAAGCACTTCTAGATATAAATATTTATTTTAGGAGTTTAATCCTGTAAGTGGCCTTTTTTTCCATGTAATATGTAAATTTTCCACTCTAGGGAAAATCAATAGAAATATTTTGTCTCACAGCATTGTACAGCCTGTTTATTATGCTACACGACATTATAAATATTGATATCGTGTCTAATCCAAAACTGCTGGCCGCGCAACAGTTTTCGTCGTGCTGACGTCAGAAGAAAACTTTCTTATATTTTATTNTTCTAATCCAAAACTGCTGGCCGCGCAACAGTTTTCGTCGTGCTGACGTCAGAAGAAAACTTTCTTATATTTTATTGGCTGCTCGAATTTTGACTGCTATGTAGCACATAACGTGCAATGCTTGTCGGAGCTACGTGATTCCAACATTAATCTTTGCACATACAATTATCATACAGTGCGCCGATTTAAGAACACAATGAGTGCAAAATTTGACACTTCGCCTTACAGTTTACTCGACTAAGCGAAGCTGTTTGTACGCGAGTGCTGAAAAATCCGGACTGCGAAAGCAAAATGTATTACATCATTTGGGACAATCTGAATTAACTTAATGGTCAACAATGGCTGGTGATCGCTTCGCTGGTTTGTAGGAAACTGATTACACACCAGTTAGATAATTACAGTCATCGAAGAAATAGCCCAGGCGTGATGCAAAGTGTGATGGCATAATATGGTGTTTCAGGTGAATTTCACTGATAGGTCAGGCGGCCAGNAGCCCAGGCGTGATGCAAAGTGTGATGGCATAATATGGTGTTTCAGGTGAATTTCACTGATAGGTCAGGCGGCCAGGCGGCCAGATCTATGCTGGGAGAAAGACATTATGGAAACAAGCGAAACTTTACAAACTGAACTGATTGAAATATAAGTCTTAGCTCGTACGAATATTGGAAATCTTACATTTAGACTGACATCTGTGTTTGTACANGACTGATTGAAATATAAGTCTTAGCTCGTACGAATATTGGAAATCTTACATTTAGACTGACATCTGTGTTTGTACAATTATGTGTGAGCCATGCAACCCAAGAGAAAGACCACTAAAATATATCATGAATGGCACAGCGATAATTCATTCATAAGATCACGAAAGTACCAAGGATAGATTTACGCTTATGACAGTCGTTAATTTTTATCGAGTTTTATCACGCTCATGTGGTGAAATACGACAAACATAATTATTGCACCTACTTTGCACTGAAGATTTTCACAGGGGCCTTAAGGTAAAACTGTTCAGACAATTCATGACTAGGGACTGGAAAATTTCGCAATTTAATTTTAGGAAAACTTAGACTTCAAACGTATGTTTATTTTAATTATGCTTGCAATTGCACCACAGTTTATTAGACACGGTCAGGTGAACTCTGAGCCAATAACAGACCTGCAAATGATCAAACATCGAATACTGTGCCACCTCGCATGAGGTTGAACTGGCTTAACGCTGGAGCAGCAGACAATGAACTCAAATCTTAGTCTCTGAAATATACAAACCACACCNGAGGTTGAACTGGCTTAACGCTGGAGCAGCAGACAATGAACTCAAATCTTAGTCTCTGAAATATACAAACCACACCGGAGTCTAGCCTACAGGTTGTTCAAAACGGGAAATTTTGCTATCCCCATTTATAACGAATGGAATATAAAAGTTGCTGATCCACCATGCACATAAAGTCTTAAGATGTGGCAGACGACTCCCTGCTATGGACTTAACGTGCCAGTGCGAAAAAGGACATCTACAATCCTCAAGCCAACACAGGTGACTTAATGACCAAACCGCAAGATGTCTCCACAAGACTAATGGCACAACTTCTTAGTGGAAAGTGTAGCTCGTACACCATTTTAGTATCTTTTACCCTCAGTTGATACAACCTTTGTGCTACCGCAATGAGTATTTGGTTGAATAGGTTCTCAAATGCTGAAGCATACGTGCATCTGATTAGTGGTTTTGACACACGAGCCGTGATGCCACCTGGATCGATGTAAGATTCAAATTTAAAAAGACTTGTCCNGTGATTAGTGGTTTTGACACACGAGCCGTGATGCCACCTGGATCGATGTAAGATTCAAATTTAAAAAGACTTGTCCTTTTAAGTTCAAGTTTGTTTTCATTACTTTCTTTGTAGTATTTGAGCCATTCTAATGTATAATATTCAATAGTATATTATGTTTACATATACGTTTAACTTCAAATCAACTTGTTTCTTCAATAACACAGATGATTTGCATTTTCCTTACAATATCCTTTTAAGACAATGCTGGTTACAGTGATAAAATGGAGTAAGAATTTTTTTAAACGTAAATTTATTCATAAAAATTACACGTATTTTTGCACTTTGTTCACACCCACAAGACAGTGACGATGTCGAAGCACATATATGAAACATTTTTTCTCTTTTTATTTTACGCAAAGCTTTATCAATTGATTTAAATGGATATTTGCAATACATGTTGGTTGACACGATATTCATACCTATGTGCACAAAACACTTTCAGATAATAGCTTACATAACCACATTTAATTTATATATTTAACAAAATTTTCTTTGTTGCACATTGCATGAATTGATTAGGCACATACATATAAATTCATTTTTTTGGGTACTCAGATTCACATCGATGACTCATTGCAGTCAGGCAAGATCATCTTCACCTCACAGGTTAAGATAATGCATACACATTTATTAGCATACCTTTTATACATTAAATTATGGTAGGTGCTGAATAAAATTTGTAAATTTTTGTAAAATTATTAAATCATAAAAAATTTAATATTTCAGTCCATTGTGTCCTTTGAAGAATTTAAAAAAATTAAATTTTTCAAGACAATTTACATATATATATATAGTAAATATTATAAAAATTTTTATTTTGCTATTTTTTTTAGCTGATTTATTTAATTTAAATAAATGTTTCCTATATACATTTTTTTATTATATACATATGTTGGCTCTGTATTTCTGTTTTGAAAAAACAATTTTACATTTTATTTCACATTTATAAGCACTTCGTCATCAACTCGATGAATGTAACCACGTCTAAATTTGGTTTCATAAAAAATAACTATGCGTTAAGAATTATGCAGTAAGTGCTGATATGGTATACGGAAACAAATCTTAGGTACTAGCAGTTTCCAATTAATGTTTTAATTCTTAATTACAGCTAACCGGAACAAACGACAAGCCTGCCATGTTTACATTTTATCCTTACCTTTCTTCGTATGTCATAAACATATTTAAGCAGATGATTCTTCAAAGCCAATATTTTCCTTCAGTAAAGATAAGTTTTGGAATAAGAATAATCGTTAATGATTGCACGCACACACACCCTTTTAATATTTATTTATAATTGTATTACTGTAAATAAGTTTCCCGGCAACACCACCAACTGTTCTGTTCTGATAGGTCGCATTGTCTTAAGATTCACTTAAGTAATAAAAAAACGCTATTTATTTAGCGCTTAAGTAAATCCCAACAACGCACACCACCTTCTAAGTTCCATTCGAAACCAATACATATGATGACACACTGACGTTTCCTCTTCACACGTCATAACGCATAATTTAACGCCTAATTTTTGTATTGTAAACCCAGATTAATATTTATTTTAGATCAGTCTTGGCAACTCGTCATAGCAGTCATCGTTACAGCACGGTAACTTAACATTTTTTAAATCAAGAGTTCAATTGTATTATTTACTATTATAGTTGTTTCGTGTTCCGGTGAGCTTTTTTTAAATAACAGCTTTAATTTCTCTTTCACACTGTATTACATTATCTCCTCAATTATAAAAACTAGGTTATCTATGACCCAGTTACAAATCTTTTTGCGTTTATGAAGAACCACCATTAAATATTGTAGGAATGGCAGCACTTTTTCTATTAACTCATAGGATTATTAAGGGGTGTGAAAACCAGAAAAAGTGTCCGCAGGAGGGCTCTTATAAACGTTGCATATCACGGACATCACAAAACTACATTAAACGCAGAAATCACATTCACAAAGTTCAAATTTTTTTAAAGCTACATTATGAATAGACATTTTGTTGTTTCTTAAAAAACAAACCTATTAAATAATTTTTTTAAAATGATTAATATGTGTTTCCACTTAGCAGTTACACGGAGATAAGTTATTTTACAATTTAAATGTTATTTGTAAACAAATCTAGATTAGGTTTTAGTTAAAATGTTAAACGAAAAATGGATTTGTACATTTGTAATTATATTGTTAATTATGAAGCATTACCCAGCACAAATTGTAACTTATTAATTAAGTTTATACTGTCACCCTTACTAATATTTAACAGTTAGTTATGGGGATTATTAGTTTTGTAAGTGTGGCTAGGAATAAACAAATTTTCGTATCGTAATATTTTAAAAAGCTGCATTTGATATAAGCCTAAATAATGAGAAAATCATATAATTAAACTTATAGGAATTTCCGTTATTTAAAAGTCATATATTTTAGGCTTGAAATAATCATTTCTGTTTTCATGACTGTTTTTCAGTTAAAGCACTCAAAAAGAAATTCAATATTGCAAAGTAAAACAAATAATGATGAAATCATGATACCTTTACTGAAATATATATTGAAGTTTTTATTAATACTATTGAAATTGATAAATTTTTTTATTACATACATTAAATTCATCTGGGATCCTACAATGGGCAAGACACCAACATCTCACTCAGTTGAATTGTAGTGAAATTGAGCAGTATAAACTGGGTCCATCTGCAGCAGCACTAGCACATAAGACACTGTAGAGGCAGTAATGGAGCAGAGTATAGGCTCCTTCAGAGTGAAGAAACCTGCTGCACTGAAGGACAGATCCTCGCTGGAGAGCTGGTCCAGAAATAGACACAGCTGCTGGACCACGCCCTCGCCTAGCTGAGGTTCCAGAAGTATGTCCTGGATGATTTCCCTGGTCTGCCTAACCTCGTCACTGGTGGCTGCGCTGGACCAGATCACGGCTATGGACTGGCCTGAGTACAGCAGAAACCCCATTAGGGCAACACACAAGTACCAACCTGGAGACTGAGCGTCATTTAAAATACTCCTCTGTTTTAGAGCATAAAACGCTGACACTGTAATTAAAAAGGTACACAGCAAGAGAAAAAAATTCGGCAGTCCAAAAGAATCATTGACACTATCAACAATTTTACAAAATTTTTGGTAAACTGCTCTCAAGTGAAAAACATACTTTTCCAAAATGTCATTATTATGATTAAATATATTTTCGCTATCCTGTAGTTATTTTGCAGATTGTTGTAGCAGATTTTGATCTTGTATAATATCACAAGTCTTCAAATTATATGTTGACCTTGCGAGTGGAATATTGGTTCCTACCTGTTTTGTGTTTTCTGCCTTTATGATATATAGCTGACGAATTTTCGTTTTTAATACCTCAACTCGTTTACGAACCTGAAGCACCCAGTTTACATAATTTATGGTCACTGCTATATTGATGAACTGCATCATATAGAGATAATCAAAGCCTCCAGTGATACCTGAATGTCTGTTAGAAAATACACCCACATATCCAAAGCAATATTAAAAAACATGAAGAAAAACAATGACATTGCAACTACTGAAAATTTATATGAACTCTTCTTGTAAAGCGGATTATTGAGCAACATGCGGTCAACTTCCAAACACAAATATAGTAATTTCTGCCTGCATATGCTCTTTATTCTATTTGTAGTCAAATTTACTAAGCATGAGACCTGTATTATAATGGCCGCAATTATTGTCAAAACCCTACTTAATTACTTAAAAATGGTACACACAGAATGAAGTATAAGTCAGTTATCGATGCTTTTGTCATCACAGTTGAGACCAGTATATTGCAGACGGTAGCTGGAACAGACCTCTTGAACTGCACTGTTGTTCTTGTGGAAACGCTCTGGATAGTAATGGTGCAGGTCTCAAGCCCAAATATCTTGTACAGAGTTCGCAGCAATGTAGGATACGGGAACGTTTCTGTTTATGGAGCACAATCCATTTCTATCTGCAAACAAATAACGTACGCAAACAACTAACAAATTTGTATCCATTCGTCTTAATAAAATATTGTAATAAACAAAGCATTTATTCCCTCTTAATGTTGCCTTCAAGAATTTTCCTCCCGTAGCNAATTTTCGTATCGTAATATTTTAAAAAGCTGCATTTGATATAAGCCTAAATAATGAGAAAATCATATAATTAAACTTATAGGAATTTCCGTTATTTTAAAGTCATATATTTTAGGCTTGAAATAATCATTTCTGTTTTCATGACTGTTTTTCAGTTAAAGCACTCAAAAAGAAATTCAATATTGCAAAGTAAAACAAATAATGATGAAATCATGATACCTTTACTGAAATATATATTGATGTTTTTATTAATACTTTTGAAATTGATAAATTTTTTTATTACATACATTAAATTCATCTGGGATCCTACAATGGGCAAGACACCAACATCTCAACCAGTTGAATTGTAGTGAAATTGAGCAGTATAAAATGGGTCCATCTGCAGCAGCACTAGCACATAAGACACTATAGAGGCAGTAATGGAGCAGAGTATAGGCTCCTTCAGAGTGAAGAAACCTGCTGCACTGAAGGACAGATCCTCGCNATGTCCGTAAACAACCAACAAATTTGTATCCATTCCTCTTAATAAAATATTGTAATAAACAAAGCATTTATTCCCTCTTAATGTTGCCTTCAAGAATTTTCCTCCCGTAGCAATAATTTTCGGTCAGGACATTATCGAAATGAAATTTCTAGGACGATACGTAGCATGCAATTACCTGAAACACTGCCTGTCTCGCAACTATGTGAGAGAGACTTCATCAAAACCAATTATCTAATGCCATCACCTATAACACTGCTCCTTTATAATACCAAACACTGTATTAATAGTTATGAATACAATATTAAACCAAAAAAAAAACTCAGTTATTTATTAAATTATTATTTAACTAATAATATTAATTTTTCTATCTAAATTGTAGTCAAATATTAAATATGGAAGAAGTAAACATATACTTTAATAATTCCGTATTTATCAACTTTCAACAAATAAAACTATGAAATTTACTATCAGTGTTATAGCACATAAATGTGTTAATCTATTTACATTTATTCAAATTGTGTAACATAAATGGGCAACATTACAATGAGGAACTGTAAACAAGTGGGGAAAAATAAATTTTAGTTTTATTTTTTCAATAAATATTCTTATAATATAATATTAGAATTTTTCTACCCAAAATAAAAGTATTTATTTGTATCAAATATCTGTGCATTAAAAATAAATAAATGAATATAAGCTATTATAAGTTTAAAATATAAACCAGAATATACTCAAATACATCTTCAGATTGAGAATATCATAATGTTGAGACTGATTCTGATTCTACATTACAGAATCCACAAGAAAAAACTAGGAATGAAATGGAGAAAAGGATACAAAGACCCACTGACCGTCTTGGTTTACATATGCAATGTGTTTCATCACCAAATGACTCGACCAGTGATCCATCCAGTATTCAAGATGCTCTAAATAGTCCAGATAAAAAACAATGGATTGAGGCGATAAAGGAGGAACTTCAGGCATTTGAAGAGAATGATGCTTGGGTCATAGTGAATGAAGTGCCATCAAACAAAACCTTAGTGCAGTGCAAATGGGTGTTCAAAAGAATAATAAATAGTGATAACAGTGTACGGTACAGAGCTCGAATAGTGGCTAAAGGTCACTCACAAAGACCTGGAATTGACTATGAAGAGGTATTTTCACATATACCTAGACATTCAATTATCAGATTGTTATTTGCTTTGTCAGTGCAATTAAATTTGGACATTACACACTTATATATGAAAACTGCCTTCTTAAATGGTATTCTCAATGTGTATATATATATATATACTTCAACAAAGTATTTTTGTAAATGGTAATAGTTGCATTGTTAAATTGAATAAAGCCATCTATGGTCTGAAGCAATCAACTAGGTCGTGGTATGAGAGGGTTGATCAGTGTTTGAATGAGTTAGATTATAAGAAAATTCCCT
Organism: Clitarchus hookeri; assembly: GCA_002778355.1. Classification (NCBI taxonomy): domain Eukaryota; kingdom Metazoa; phylum Arthropoda; class Insecta; order Phasmatodea; family Phasmatidae; genus Clitarchus; species Clitarchus hookeri. The sequence continues at coordinate 53,714 of NQII01008503.1, read as the reverse complement.
TGGAACCATGTGTATTCACTAAGATAAATGAAACCGTTATATTCATAGGGGCTCTGTATGTCGATTATTTTTTTCTTTTCTCTGATAGTAAGGCTGTGACTGAAAACTTAATATCAGTATTTAGTTCTGAGTTGAATATTTAAAACAATGGTCTAGTTCAGCAGTGTTTGGGCATAAGGGTAAAAATTAATAAAGATACTTTAGACAAAGGAAACTATAAAGAGCTGTTGTAAAATAAATTTAATATCTTAGACAGAAAGACTGCTAGCACACCAATCGAATGAAAATTGGATATTAATTATTGTAATGTTTGTGATAAGAAAAACCCTTACCAACAATTAATTGGTAATTGAATGTATTTGTCTGTGTTGACAAGACCTGATATATCATTTAGTGTTAGCTACCTAAGCCAGTTTTACAATTGTCATACTCAAGTACATTGGACTTAGGCAAAACGTATTTTAAAATATCTAAAGAACACAAAAAATTATTGCTTAAAATATGTAAAGGATACAGCTTAACTGGAAGGATTTGTTAATGCTGATTGGGTTAGTAATTGCGTTGACAGTAAATTCTTTACAGGTTATTCCTTTGTTGTGTCAGGAGCAGCTGTATCCTGGGAAAGCAAAATGCAAAGAACTGTGGCTCTATCTAGCATGGAGGCAGAGTATATATCAATCGCCGAAGCTTGTAAAGAGGCTATGTACTAAAGGATGTTGCATAATGAATTTACTAATGATTTATATCCTGTTGTATTGAACAACGATAGTCAGAAAGCTCAGAAGCTAGTGTCCAATTATGTATTTCATATAAAAAGTAAACATATTGATATAAGGTGTCATTTTGTTAAAGATACAGCACATGATGAGTTAATTGTAATATTATATTTGCCGACAACCTACATGCCTGCGGATGTTTTAACTAAAGCTCTGAATCCGACGAACATTGTAATTGTATCGATGGGTTGGGAATTTCACCCATGTAATTGTAGTTGTTTATTTTGTTTATTTGATGTAGTGGGGGTGTTAAAATTGTAATTACATCAAACAATATAACTTCTAGCTCTATGGTTGTCTTTGTATCATAGGTAGTCTATGGATTAAATAAAAGCTATATGTTTTAATTGGCTTGCAACGGAACTGCGTTTTATTACATAACTTACAACCGAATGCCTTCCCTGAGACGTAATATTAGTCGCGACCAACTTGGAAGATCCTAAACTCTTGTGCTCTGTACTGTAATGCTTCTGACCCTCTCTGTTCGCCAGACATTCTACTGTGTTCCCATCACGTCATCGATTTTCTTTACGAAATTGGTTCAATCTAGATACTTATTTGTACCTTTGTTCGGAATTCCCGCTCGCACGAAAAAACTCAAATATTTTCCCTTTTTTAAAAAGACGAGTAAAGAGGCAATGTTTATTTTCCAGCACATCGAGTGTGTCTCTGCATTTAGTGGATGTATCCCGCATTATTCTAATTGGTCTCACCAGGCGAAAATGTATAATGCTTTTCAGCGCGAACTGTTATTTCCTATTAAGTTTCTTAAGAAACCGCTATGTTTGTATGGCCACCACCCGAGCGATGTTCATTCCCATTATCGTGTCGTTATCCGTTCACGAGTCAGTTATCATCTAAACAGGATCCGCTTTCCATTCACGTAAGTATAACAATTAACAGAAGGAGATATGTGCAAGTTGTTTGATGATGTATTGATTTAAGCTTCTTTTAATGCATTATTTAAAATTTAGTATAAAACTTTTACAAGCTGGGTACAATGTGCACTACTATTATTTTACATAGTGATTTAAGTTGAATAATGTTGTATCGATAGCCATACATTACGACCCACATATGAAGACATACTTAAAAACAGACTGGATCGTGCCCCTTTATAATGACAATAATGTATATTTGAGTTTATTTGGTTGCTAACACACACCACATCTTCCTCATTTTCCAGCAGAACAGCAGTTTAAATAACACATTAGAATTATATGTTCATAAACACGCGAGACAACAGCATGCGGTCACAGCATTCGGTCCCAGGAGCTGTCAACTGTGTTTATTCGTGTAAGCACCTGAGCCACTGAGGGTGGCAAGAGTCAAGAAGCAATGGAATAAATAGTATTATATTTAATGTTCACTACTGATCTCAGAGCTTGTATATAGAAACATCAACATTTAGGCAGAAGACTTACCATTAGCTTTTGGGGAGGGTTTTCGGTAAGGGGAGGTTGCAGCTTGGATTAGGCATCACTTCGGGGCAGGATAAGGGATGTTGGCCATTGGTCGGGGACTTTCAATTGTGTCTTTAGAGGAATGTAGTTGAGTTGAGAGACTGTGGCATGCTATTTTTTGCAAAAGATTTCTTGTTCTTTTAAGGGGGACTTCATGATGTTTTTTTCTTGGTTTTTGGACTACTGATTTGGTAATTTGTAATTAAGAGAGAAATAGAGAGATACTTGAGGTGTTACAGGAAGCCCCATGGACATGACCATTGTTACACTCCGCTAACCCTGGTGAAGGTATCGTCTTCATCTCTTCTTCCCGGTCACTCTTATCTCTTGAGCTTGAGTGTGGACAGTAATGATCTTATTGAATAGGTAGTTGGTGCTTGTGGTTTGGCAAGTTGTTTGATGAGTATCTTCGTATTTCTGCTTTTTTTTAAATTAAAAGGTGTCTGCGATGTCAGCTATGATGTGGTGGTTGTGAGAATCGCACCGGGTCGAGTATGTGTGGTCTGATTGCTGGTAAATAAAGTTAGAGTTTGAGATGGAGTGAATAAAAGGTAGTATGTGTGAGTAAACAAAGGTTATGGGTGATAAGGTGTGATCATGTTGGAAAAACGTAAATAGGATATTAGATAATGCAAGTCCCGAAAATGTTTAGACTAATCTAAATGAATGATCCAGACGACAAACAATGCGTTGTTTCGTCATGGTAGAGAATGCTTTTTGAGGTGCCAGTGTCAATATAGGTGGTGAATTTGAATTTATGGCCAGAGTGACACATAAGTATTTTTCTGACTCTACCAGATGTACTGTGGTTCCTGAGTGTCAGGAATGGGTGTCGTGGTGTGGAATGCCTGTGTGTGAAGAAGATGACAGTATTTTCTGTCGTCCGGACAGAAGATGTATTTGAACAGCTGAGCCTGCTTTGTAGTAAGTCCTCAGCTGAGGCATTCACTTAGCATGTGAAAATGAACAGAGGTGGCTAGCAAACAGGTGTCATATGTCAACCTCATTGTGTGGCACCAGGAGGTGTCATGTAGACACCGAGCCTGAAATTGATGCAGTTAAAACTAGAAAATTTTTGAAGTCTATGTTGTATGGTAGCCGATTTCCAAGATTAAGTATGATATCTGCGGAAGAAAACTTTAGTCCGCGAATACTGGGGAGCCTCGATACTTGTAGTAAAGTGCACATTTATTCCAAGCAGGCAGCAAATAATTATTATATATCGTAAAGAAGAACCATAAAATTTATGGGTAGATAGTTAAGTACTATACAAAGTTTTTTTNAAATAATTATTATATATCGTAAAGAAGAACCATAAAATTTATGGGTAGATAGTTAAGTACTATACAAAGTTTTTTTAAAATATCTTCAAGTAAGTAGACATGGTTCTAATCATGAGAGAAAAAATTTCGTTGACAGTCTTTGTGATAACTGCAGAAATCTTTTAACCACAATTATTTTAATGTGTTGCTAAAATGTTAAGCGAAGGAAAGAAATAAAAAACCAACTAAAAACACCAAGAAAAATTCTGAATGTGACAAGAATAATAACCATATTGTCATTAGAATCATTTGGGAAGTTGTGGAGAATTGCATTAGGCACCCGAGCAAGGCTCTGTTCATGCACTGTCATTCCAGGCCCCCGGCAGCCATTTTTACCGCCGTATCGGTTGTCGGTGATTTTGACCTTCAACCTTGACCACGGTGACATTTGACCTCATATACCCAAAAATCCCAAATAATCCAATAAATTTGTAAAAAATCCAAATAATTAAAAAAATAACCTTTATTTAAAAAACTATTATTAAAAAACTTAAATATCTGTAAAAATATATTTAAAAATAATTTATTAAAAAATCATATAAAAATATTTACTTCTTCGGAATTCTCCCCCAGNACTGTAAAAATATATTTAAAAATAATTTATTAAAAAATCATATAAAAATATTTACTTCTTCGGAATTCTCCCCCAGCACTAAGTCCATAACACGACTGACCCCCACCACCAATTACTCACCTTCCTTCGTTCCCCTTATCACCTCTCTCCTCTCTTATATTCTTTCTGAACTTAAGGGCAGTGCAGGGTGAGTTTCTATACAAAATCCGTGCAGTTATAGCGACACCGATACGCTGGTAGTACAGGAACTGATGTCGGTGGTGCATACGTAGATGATGTAGGCGGGGAAGGAATAGAAAAACTGTGTTGTTTACAGTTAACACAGCAATGATGACGTTGGCTTGATTTCCTTCTTGCAGAACTGGCACTGAAGAATCGATGATCTCCGTAGTTAAACTTTACACAAACCTATATATTTTCAAAGAAAGGTCATTATGGTAGAATATGAACCCACATTTGAAGCAAAGATACCTTATCCAGTTTGGATTATTAATACATCAATTAATTTCGAAACTACACGCAATGTGTTCGTGTGAAAATACCTTGTTGCAGTAGCTGCAAGGACAAGTTTTTTCTGCTGAGGTTANAAACTACACGCAATGTGTTCGTGTGAAAATACCTTGTTGCAGTAGCTGCAAGGACAAGTTTTTTCTGCTGAGGTTAGTTCTTCCGAAGGGGCGAACTCTGTTGAGAATTTTTCATTCATAGAACCAGATGGCTCTGTAAGATATGTGGTGCTGCAGTCACATGTAAAGGTTCTGCTTGAACCATCAAAGACATCGTTAAAGACGATGGCACTTCTGGAAGGCTGTATCTGGAGTATTCTAACTATAGTAGTTTATAGAGTCGATCTGCATTCCATGACGTCTGCCAACAAAGTGAGCTCTCNCTCTGGAGTATTCTAACTATAGTAGTTTATAGAGTCGATCTGCATTCCATGACGTCTGCCAACAAAGTGAGCTCTCCGTGTTGAATCTAGCTGCTTATATAGCAACACACTTTCCACATAAATCCACCTGGGCTTACATATATGTTATCCTTTTACCAGTAAACGTTAGTAACTTCATCACCTTGTAGGACTCACTGCTTATCCTCCAGGTCTATATTTTCATCTTCTCCTATGGTCTCCATCTTTCCACCTATATATCCCGTGGACATGTATCGACTCCCTCCCTCTCACCAGCCATGCGGCTGTGATCAGTCAATATGAGCNAAAAGAGACACAACTTCACCACATCTCTCAATTTCAAGCATAATTATATTTCTACCCATTAAAAAAAATGTCGACCGAAGAAGCAGACGTTTACAGCCCATCAATGAAAAATACAAACAAAATGACAGGAACAATGCTGGAAAATATGAACAAATAGACATGCCAATGAAAAATATACCGTCCTCAGCCTCTGACGAGTAAAAATACAAACAAAATGCCGAGACCAATAATAAAGAATATTAAAACATACAGAAATAAAACCCGCACAGGATCAGAACAACGCAGACGCCTGTGGGAAACGGAAGCAAACACATTAATCAAGAATCATACTGGCGTCAGCAACGAAAAACACAACCTCTAGAAAATTACAGGTGAACCGTTCGAAGAACTGCCGAGAATTAACTATCTTAGTACTGTTGCCTTGAAACGAAAATGACATAAAGTTAAAAAACATCAGAAAAAAAACAGGCATGAGGGAAAAATTGTATGTAATGCTTCACAAGCATAATACAATTTCTTTATAAATTGTCACCTAAAGATTTTTTTCACTGATAAGATAGAGCAACCATTTTTCCCCTCGCAATTCCATTGGGGAATAAGCATTGTCACTCACAGGAATATACTTTAACCCCTTGCCAGACGTCAATAATTGATGCAGAACCCATGTCTATGTGTGATTGTGAATATGAAGTTCCGGAAGCAAAATAATGTAGTGCATCGCATAAGCCCTTTGTGATAACCGTTTATATTTTGTTCAAGGAGAGGAATAGTGAAAGAGCTTCAGATTTGACACCCCCGAGGTGAGGAACTGCCCTTGCATCCAGGTCTCATTCACCCTCTCCCAGGAATCAACACAAATTTTATCGCATGTTGACCCCCTTTCCAACTAAGTCATCGATTCGTGTAAGGCACATAGATCAACAGCTTCATAGCGAGGTAAGCAGACAGTGAACTTTGTGTATCGTTTTATTCACATATATATGTTGTGGATAAAATTTTAATTTAATTTTTTTTTATATGATTCATTTTACCCATACTTCAGTGTGTGTATTATGTTTTCCTGTTACTGTCATTTATCATATGTTTATGTAAAACCAATTTATTAATGCATTATGAAAAAAAAATCATGTTTTGTGATCGTCTACTGTGTACATTTATCCCCTTCGTACGGTGTTGCTCCGAAATAGACAAGAAATCATTAAATATAATTTTATTTTCCTCTATGAATTTCTGGACTTCTAACCACATTTTCGTAATTTTCATCATCGTTTTGTAAGCATATAATTTTGCTCGGAGACAAAGAAATTGGGTTATGATATCGCTACCACTCTAATTTTTGAATTTACCTACGGCTTTCTTGTTTTTTGCCGAAACACATTTGTGGTTCGTGGTGCAGCCGTTCTTGTGTTATTCTTCGAAGAACCTCGTGGCCACAACCATTTGGTTGTAGAAGTCCTGGGTTCTAATCTCGTACAGGAATGAGTGCGTGTCTGTTTACAGGAGCTCGATGTCTTTGCCATACTGGGCCTTCATCACATCACAGTGTAACCTGTACAAGAGAGTGTTCGACAGGACGAGCACTGTGAACCCTGCTTATAAAGGATTGTCGAACAATATCGATTCGTGTTGCAAATTAATCAGGGATAAATTTTCTCGGTAAATTTTATTGTCAAGAAATGTCGGTTTCGCCACGAGTTTCTCCAGTCGTTTCTCATTGCATACCAATTTCGTCTTTTGGCGTTTCCTTTTATTTTCCTATAATTTTCCAAATGTTGCGTTGCTGACAAATTAAAAAAAAATTGATTCTGTGAAACCTTTGGTGGCTGCTGAATTTTTGCTCTATTTAAATCTATATAAGCTTTCGGCCATGCAGTCTGTTCTAAGTGGAGCATGCTGTGAATTTTCGTAAGCTTCAATCCATTTTCAAGAGTCTGTTTGAGTAACTGTAATAGGCGATGCAATAATTCTTGTCCTCCAGGATCATTAGGAGCTTTGCTGTTTCGAGCCGGGCGGTCACTGGTTGACGGGAAGAAATGGTCAATCATGGTGTTCTATGTGCAGGGCCGCGGGTACTCAACATCCACCTCTAGGATGTAACTCGTCATTCCATCATCAGGCACGGACATTACACAGATATTGATGTCAGCCCAACTGAAATTGCATATTGGCAATGGCAGCGGCAAAGCCCTGCCATACTGATTATTGGCGTCGAGGAACTGTAGAAGGTGAAAAGCTTGCATGGATCATATGTTTCCACCCCGTGGTTACTATATTTGTTTAATCTTTATTAAAAAATATTTATAGTAAATTTCATATTATGGTAGATAAATAAATGTATTTAATTATTTTGATAAGCTTTAAAATTATTCAGGAAGTAATCTAATTTGTATAAGTAGGTAACAAAGTATATTTTAGAAAACATCAAATATTTCAAATTTCACATTTTCAAAATTTTCTATTTATTCATTTGTAAATAAATTAATAAGTTTCAGTTTATTAACAAAATTAAATCCATGTTAATGGATGATAATACTTTATGAATGTAGGGTTTGTGAAAGAAAAAATTTTAGGTTTTCCTTCAATATTTGTATACTCTGTCAAATACTTAACTAGAATCTTCTCAAAGAAATTGAGAGAACGTTATTTAAAATTACGTGTTATAAAGTAATTAAAATTATATATTATCATTATAATAAATGCTTAAACATATCAATGCTTATTCCATTAACGCAAATAATAAACAGTTTGATTATACATTGAAGTTCATCCATAAAAGAGGATATTATATAAGTATACTAAATATCGTTATTTTTATGAAACTAATTTCATAAATAACTTTTAAATAAATCTCAATTCCCCTCCTAACCTAAACATGTATCATAGCAAACAAATCGTTAAGTGAGGTTAAGCCATAATAATATTAACTAAGAATTAATGAAAAACCCAAAGATATATAAATAAGCGTGATACATTGATATCGAAAACCACAATGAATAAATGTTGATGTAAATCTTGTATTATTAACAACTGATACCTGCCAAATGCTGAAGTTTGGAAGTAGGTATTGATTCTGCTCTGCGGCGTGAGGGGCCAGCACATGATGCTAGCCCTCAGTGATAGGGCGTAGGAATGCGTCGACACTGTTGTCTATAGGTCCAATTTACTAATAAATTACACTGGCTTTGTGTGAGTTCACATAATCGAGTTTTATCGTTGCTTGAACAGGTTAACNGGGGGGGGGAAGATTCTTCGCGCTTGGTGTAGAACTACTTATCTGACACTGCAGCGCTGAATTCCCGCGGCTAGCGGCTTGGAACTGCTCTCGAACTTGGTGGGCGTCTCGGCGCCTGGCTTAGAAGTTCCTTCTTCCCGGGTCCAAGGCAGGACTCTGCGTTTGACGAAGTCTGACTGACTTTTCTCGGATGCTTCCCACCGCAAGTCCCGCTTGACGGCCTCCAACTGAGGTCGACGTCGTGATGCATTCTCGATCCTCGACTGACTCCGGCTGACTGACTGACTGCTCGATCCGCGACTG
>NQII01008503.1:0-40793 GCA_002778355.1 Clitarchus hookeri | reverse complement strand
GTAGCATGCCTTTGCAACTGCGAGGCTCCTGGCGTCACTCTTCCGGCACGTCCACAAAACCCTTAATCCTTATTGCGGTCGTACGCCCGCGAGCTTCGCCAGAGTGTGTGTTCTGGCGAATAAAATATAGGGACGCAGAATGTGTCACAACGTTAATTGTATTTCTAAATAAAACAGATTATATCCCTATAATTCAAAAGAAGAATACAATTTTTCTAACATAAACTGTCGTAAATGTTCCGTATTTTCTTAAATGTTTATTTCTATATAAAATTTCAAAATGGTCCATAATGTTTCACGTCTTTCGGGAAAGAAGGAGAAATCAGTCGTTTGCTTCCCGAGATGCGAATTAAAAACTTTATTAATTCACAACGATCTGTCACACAAAATGTTTAACAGAATGAGTTACTTCTTGGCATATATGATGCTTGCAATATATACTGGCAACTTACAAAATTAGGTCAAAATTGGTCAAACGGTACGGCAGTCGTATCAACTAAACCTAAAAAATAGATATATTGTCGCCATTTTAAAAGTAAATGCATCATCAATTTAAAAAACTTTTGATTACTTGGCTTCAGTTTCTTATTTACTGTCCAATTTTGGCGAGAATTGATTTAACGTAGTTTTGAAGATATAATACAAAAGCTCTATATTACACGTTGCGCTATCTTTAAAAATGGCAGACTAACAACAATATCCATCTCTAAATCCACTGCTTAAATCTTGCACTGTACATATAACAATTTGGCTTAAATTGGTTGAAAATCTTCCGATAAATGATATTTTACCGAAAAATTTTTATGGCCCTCATTTTGAATTAAACCGTATGGCGTGGTCGCAAACTATGAAAGTCAGGTTTCACTACTTAGTACTACATGTGTACCGAGTTTGGTGAAATTCTGTTCCTAGCGTTCAAAAGTTGGCAAGTGGGGACGCACAGACGCACATTGGTACACACAACCAAGCGCGTGCACACACACACACACACACACAGGAAAGTGGTCTCATTAGGCTTTCTTTCATTCATAAAGAACGCTAATAAACATAGTATTTTCCAATTGAACAAAAAAAAGTAATTTTTCTTACATTTACGGTTATTTTGAATAAGAATCTACATGTCGTTACCTAAATAAAGGAAATCAACAGTATCTTACCAGTGACAGCTAAAGCTTCTGAAGGTAACTTGACCAAGTACAGTTTATGAATGAGGTTCAAATGCCAATGCCTGCGCGGTGTTACGTTATGGATTTATTCACCAAAACTTTTGACCTCAAAAGGTTAAATAAAAATATTAATGTTTTATACATCATCATCTCTAACAAAGTTTGCTTTTTATCACGTCCGTGCAGCCACTGATATAACGATTCCTGCAAGCAATAATAGTGACTGGTTCCTATCAACCGTTAGGCTGTCAAGCGGCTCGACGACACGTTAAAAGCATTCCAAGTGCTTCGTTACAAATTTGTTTTAATAGTAAGTAAGGGACCGGTGGCTGAGTGGTTAGACAGCTTGCCTCCTACCAAGGCGCATCGGGTTCAATCCCCGGCCTGTTGACTACGGATTTTCGCAAGTCGGAATCCCGCCGGACGATGTCGCTGGTTGGGGGGTTTTATCGAGGATCTCCCGTTTCCCACGCCCCTTCATTCCGGCGAAGCTCCATACTCACTTCACCATCATTGGCTCTCAATTACTTGCTGTTAAGAGTCACTCAAATCTTGTCATTCACTCACTCACTCTAGAAGAACATGCGAGTGGATTTATAATCATGAAATTTCCATAATATTATCATTCACTATACGATCATAAATACTTGAGCTGATGTGATTCAATTCTCGTTTTCAAAATTGGCATGATATACTGAGCACAATAAGAAGTTAACTGTTAAGTTTCCGTAGTCTAGGAGTGGTCTCTCTTGGTAAAGGCGTCTCTAACAGCGCCAGTAAACTGTTTATCTCCCCTGGCATTTCTCAGCAGCTATCCGTATTCTTCAGGAAGACAGAGGGCACGTGCTTGTATATGAAGAGTACTCTTGTAGCAGGGCTACTCCAGAGAGTGGAGTACCACAGGAACCAGGATTGTTAGCCTACTTTCCAAAGGAGAGAAAGGCTTATGATCTAACTTCCCTGACTGTATGTCTGTGCGTGTGTGCTTCCCTTTCAATTTCTGAACGCGTCAACAGAATTCCTCCAAATTCAGTACACATTTTAGTTCTTAGTGACACCTGATATTTATAATTTCCGACCATTCCGGGCACGTACTTTCAAAATGGCGCTCCTTTTAATATTTATATTGATGTGAAAAATATGACAGATTCAAACCAAGTTTAGAATGTTGACAGCTAAAGTGTAAGAATTAAACTTAGATATGTATCTTGTTTTTAATTTTTTACGTAATATCTCGAAATTTACTAAAACAATTATCACCACAATTAGCACGTAAGTAAAACTATTTAAGGCCATGTAAATGTATGTAATTCAAATTGATGAGGCACTTGATTACAAAATAGGGGTCATACAAATAAGTTATTATTATTTGGTACTCCTACCATAACATTTAACCAATTGAGACAAAATTTTCTATTTAATTTATATATTACAGGCATCATATATGCTTACACATAGCACTTTTGTCAGCCGTTTTGTAAGATAGCACTACGTGAATAAATAACTTTTATATGTTATATCTCGGTAAACCGTTAACCGAGTCCTATTAAATGTGGTAACCATGTGGTTCTGCTTCAAGGGAATGTTAAATAGGTTTTTTAAATACATCATGCAAATGTTTTTTCAAAATTCCGACCATAAAGCGACCATATCTTAGAATACATTATCGGCGAAACCATGTAATATATTTCAAATTATTTTTGTATGCTGGCAGTAGATATTGTAACTACCAACGGTATCTAAAAGAAGAATTTTTCGTCCGCCATTTGGTGAGCTAACACCACATGAATTAATAATATTTAATGTCAAATATCGGGAAAAAAATGTACAGATAGCTACCAAATTTGGCAAACATACAACAGTATTTTTATATATATTTTTTTTGTAATATTTATAACTTCTTTTATAACTAGTTTTACACCATTCACAGTGTTAACAATGTGATTTATTAAATAATAGATGTTTAGCTATTCCGCAATGTTTGACGAAATAAAATTTACAAAATTTACTTTTTAGAACAGAATTATATCCACCACATGCTTGTTGCTTATATATAATATGATGAAACTCATAAAATAAGAAAATAAATTTCTTGATTTGTATCATGTAATGTTTATAATTGCAAATTAAAACGAGCAACCATTTTATAGAAGATTATGGAAGGGTAACAAAAAATCNGTCTTATAGTGTAACAAAATATTAAGGACATATTATCTTTTCCTAAAATGCACGTGTTTAACACATTAAAGAAGACAAGTTCCATTGTTTTCGAACTAGCCGGTTAAACTTTTCAGCGTGAAATTTTCACCTATAGTTCTACCTGGCGCAACAAATTTGATGGTTGGGACCTCCACCTGCTTAGGCCTTATATTTTTGTTGGAAATTTCACATCAAAATCTTTAAAATATATATATAAATATTGCAAGTGGTCTCTACGAAGGCAAGTAACCTATCAACCTTTTTGTATGTCATATTGCAAAGAAAGAACTTAGTTAAAAACTACTATCGGAACTGAGTGGGATCTTGTTTTGAATAAAATTACACTTAAGTGTATATTGTGGAAACAAAAATTTCAAAATTAAACCAGCTTCTTGCAAAGCGAAAAAAATTCACCTATGGGCGATAACATTACCCAGGAAAGAGCAAATAACACATCATTACTTATAATAATAATAATATGTTTTTGTGTGTATTCCTACAATATTTCAAATCTATAGCAACATTTAGCATTACAGATTTCATTATAAATTAAACCTTATATTTAATATTTATTAATGCAATTATAAACCAACACTTTAAATAGTTGCCTTCACGTTACTATATCCTCACAAATGACGGCTAGTTAAAAACCACAATATATCTTATATACCATCTTAGCACGCAGAGAAAATACTTTCCTAATTATGTTCGTGAGTAAAGACTTGGCCATGAGTATCCCGTTTACTGAGAAGTAAATGCAAACACAATAGCATACTGATGTTCTCGAAAGCCGTCATTAGAGTTTTCTATAACCAGGTCATCTAGGTATAATCAAAGTTAAAACTTCATTACCTAGAAACAGAAACTAGACAACTGTAGCTGACAAACGACAGCTAAAGTTTCTCAAGGTGACTTGACCAAGTACAAACTCAATGTGATCGCTATGATAAAGCAGAGTTCTGCGCGTGTGTAACGACATCGATTTCCTTTCTCAAATTGCATAAGTATGGAAGGTCATTTGTGGTGTGCAATTTAGCGCTTTCTATTTTAACGTCAATAGAAATACATTTCCTTTTTACTAGACAAATTATGATTTTCATCGCGTCCTATATGATCGCGAAAATATGAAGGTTTGTTCGTAACATCCAGTAAGATATAGTAATCCTGCAAAATATTATCACTCTGCGTGCGCGCCAATACGGTGCGTTCTCCCTTTAGGGTAGATTTCTAAACTCTGTTAAGCTTTGTTTGCACGAGGCGGAGAAATTTCCTAGAAGTGGATATATCGCAGGGCTTCAGAAAGTTTGGAAGAAACCGTGAATTGACTATACGTGTGCTTGTTCCTCTTGGTGCTCTGAAATTTCGAGTCAAGCAACTGTTGTGTGAGGCGTTGGTAAGCACAGCCTTGGAGCAACCTTAAAGCAATAATTGTTTATGAAGACTAGCTTTTACTCGCGGCTAGGCTCGCGTGGTTACAGTAACAAACTTAGAGGGAGAAATAACTGTATTTGTTAGTAGACAGAGAGTGATCATAAACACAGAACAGAGCACTATTTTAGTACGCTTGTCTACACGATGTAAGTCTTTCCATCCGGCGCTAAGATGTGGAGATTTTGGGCATTGGGCACACGCGAACATGAGACATAGAGCTGGCCATGAGAGAAGCACGGTTTTTCTAAGTGCACTCCCGCTACCTGTAATGTTTGCCCTGTACGTTGTTAATTGTAATAGCTAAACTAAGCTTGAGAGGGAATTGCAGCCTTTTGCATTGGAACGGGAGGTCTGTGGCGATTATAGGGTTCCGGGGGATGATTACGTTTTTCTCACCATTTCCTACTCCGGTCAGAATAGTGCCACCATTTATGTTCCGCCCAAGTTGTGTGACGCAAAGTCTCGTACCGTTACGTAATCTCGGTACATCTAAATTTCGCATAAGCATGACTAGAACGCCTAATTTTAATTGAAGCTTATGTGAGGCCCCACCTGACAACTCTAGAGAATTCAGCAACTCTACAGCATATGAAGTGCTCTGTTCTGTTTCCATGGCTTGTCTACTGATAAATAATCCGATGTCTCTCCTTGAACCTCTTTCAGAAAGTAAGAATAAATATAATAATGATGTCATTTTGGGTGCTGGAATTGCTCTTTTACATAACCTGTGGTAGCAATTTATATTTATTTGTAGATCTTGGTAAAGGCTAGCAATCAGTTACGTATCACTATGCACCAAATTAATTAAATCCCCCGTTAGTAATACAAAGCCCTCGGCATCAGTTAATTAAATAACATACAATGATTAAAGGAGATAATTTTAAAGGAGATAGTTTTAAATTATTATATGCACTGATATATATTTTAATTTTTAATTTTTTTATGCAGACCTTTTTTCCTTTTTATGATAATTTTTTTTATATTCTCAATTAATATTTAAATTTTTTCGTAAATTTTATATTTTTATTTCTGAAATTTTTGACATATTATTATATTCTTTGGTACTTGATATTTGTATAAAATTTTCAAATAGTTTTGATGTCCTCATATTTTGAGAATATTTCAAAAATAATAATGGGCTTGCTGTCTTATAATAAATATTACTTCTTATGCATTACGTAGATTCATATGCTGCCGAAACTTTTACATTATGTTGATTATAAATGGTCGCTGGGAAAAGAGCAATTCTATAGATAATGTGCTGCTGTTCGCTAAAAGACCGGTCAAATATGGTTTTTCAAACCTTTGTTTCTTCAGTGCTCCAGATATTACACAAACATAGATTTGCGCCAGTACCACTTTAGCTTTGGACTATGAACTTCCATTATGGTGTAGTCACATTGCTTTGACGAGCATAATAAAACACTTAGAAAACCGCAAAAACACAACAAAAACCTTTTCAATGTGACTTCTTCTAGTTACAGCACGACAGTTTACACAGAGTTTAGAATTTTTCGGCACCATTTACAAGATGCTTATAAATAAACTCGATTTAAATTTAATGAACAGAAGAAAAATTAGGAACACAATTCTGATCAAGAAAATAATTATAATAGGAAAGCACTTCAAGTTTTAAAATTTTATATAATAAATTTATTCCTGTAAGTGACAAATATTTCCATTAAGTACGCAAATGTTCCACTCTACTGATAAATAACACCAATACTTAGTCTTACAACATGTGCATCCTAATTATCGTGCTTCACGACATTACAAAAATTGCAATCGTGTCTAATCAAAAAATGCTGGCCGTGCAACTGGTTTTGGCGTGCTGACGTTAGAAGTGACTTTCTTATATTTTATTATCTGCTCGATTTTGACTGCCGTGTAGCTCTTATCGTGCCATATTAGTCGGAGCTACGTGATTCCAGCATTAACATTAACACAAACAATAAATCCTGTAAGGCTTTGATTTAAAGACAAAGAGAGTGCGATATTTGACACTTACGCCTGACAGTTTACTCGCCTGGGCGAAACTGCCGGTACAACATTACTGAAAATCCGGACAGCGAATGCAAGATGGCTAACACCTTGTGTGACAATCTGAAAGATCTTTTTGATCGATAGTGGCTGTTGATCGCTTCGCAAGATACAAGAAAACAATTGCACACTAGTAAGATAATTACAATCATCGAAGAAATAGCTGAGGCGTGACACAACGTGTGATGGCATAATATGTAGTTTCAGGAGAATTTCACCGGTAGGTCAGGTGGCCAGATCTATTAAGGAAGAATGCCATTATGAGGACAGGTGAAACTTTCTTAACTGAAGTGATCGAAATTCAAGTCTTCCCTCGTACAAATATCGGATATCATATATTTTGGCGCCAACGGTGTTTTTTTCCAATTATGTGTGGGCCATCCTTCCCAAGAAAAAGAACACTAAGAAACATCACGAAGGACACAGCGTATATACTTTCTTAAGGACATGTAGTTACCAAGGATAATTTACACTGTTGACAGTAGTAAATTTGCTAACGAGGTTTTTCACGCTCATGCGGAGAAGTAGGACACACAATTATTTAACGTACTTTGGCATGAACATTTTCACAGGAGCCTGAAAGTAAGTCTGTTGAAATAATTCATGATTAGGGACAAGAAAATTTTTCGAACTATTTTAAGGACAAGCTAGACTTCTTACACTTGTATATGTGTGTTATATTTGCGTTTGTACCACAGTTTATATTATGGTTATGTGAACTCTGAGCCAATAACAGACGTGCAAAGAATCAAAAATTAAATACTGTGCCACTTGGCATGATGTTAAACTGGCTACATACTGGAGCGGAAGTCAATGAACATAAATCTGAGGCTCTAAAATACATACCACAATGGAGTCTAGCCAACATGTTTTAGAAAACGCGAAATTTTTGTGTCCCTATTCATGAAGAATGGAAAATACAAGTGGGTGTATCCACCATGCACATGAAGACATATTATGTGACAGACGACACCCTGCTTTGGACTGTACATGCCAGCCCAAAGAAGGACATTTACAATCCTCAAGCCAACACAGGTGACCTAATGTCCCAACCGCAAGATGTTTTCACAAGGCTAATTGGCACAACTGGTCGGTAGAGTGTGAACACTGTACAGGTTGGTGTTCAAACACCATTACTGCTCCCGGATAGTGTGTCTTAACCTCAGTTGAGACAACCTATGTGGTACCGCGATGTGTATTTGGTTGAATTAGTTACCAAATGCTGAAGCATACATGCATATTATGTTTAATGGTTTTGACACTCGAGCCATGATGCCACCTGGATTGAAATAAAATACATATTGAAGTCGACGTGTCCTTTTAAGTGTAGGCCTATTTTATTTGCATTCTTAGTAGTATTCGTACCATTATAATGTAAAATATACAGGAGTATTTTGTTTTATCGAATTTTATTATCTATCTTTAAAAAGTTTGTTTCTTTAATAACACACATAAATCTTGTTTTCCTTATTATATCCTTTTTAGACCTTCGGAGTTACAGTAAAGAAACAGATTTTGGATTTTTTTTAGAATGTTTTTATTTATAGCCGTTACAGATGTTATTGCATTTTTTTACGCCCACAAGAAAGTGACAATGTCGAAACATATATATGATACTGTTTAAATTCTCTTTCTTTCACGCAAATGTTAAACACTAGATTTAAATGGATATTTGCGGTACAGGACGGTCGACACGGTGTTTTTACCGAACTGCTTAAAAAAAAAATTTTTTCATCGTAGCTTACCTTACAACATTTTATTCTCAAATTAGCTAATTATTTTTATTGCACTTTGCTTGGGTGAATTTAAACTCATACATGTACATATTATTGTCATCCGAGATCATGTTCACCTCTCAAGTTATGCTCTTCCATTAATTTTAATAAGCATACCATTTATACTATCATAATAATTATTGATGAAAATTATTTTACAATTTTATACAATGCACACTTTATGTAAATGGTATTCTCAAATTATAAAGTAACACCAAATTTTCATTTTTCAGTCCATTGTGTCCTATTATAAATACAAACTATAATTATTTACCAGAAAATTTATATGCATAAAGTATATATATATATGTTTTTTAATTTAAAATATGTTTTGATGATCTACAAATTTATTGAAATCATTATTACCTATAAATATTTTTTTGTTTTACAAACATGTAGACTTTTCATTTCTATTTTACAAACAATTTTACATTTCCTTTCAAATACATAACTATGTTGTCGTCAGTTTGATAAATGTAACCACGTCTAAAGCTGAGTTTAAAATAATGAAAAATATGCATTAAGGATTATGCCGTACGTGGTGATCTGGTATATGGAAACACATTTAAGGTATTGGCAGTTTTCAATTAATGTTTTAATTCTTAATTCCAGCCAACGGGAATAAGGCTACAAGCCTGCCATATTTACTTTTGTTCCTAACTTAACCTCGAATATCGTAACAATATTTAAGCAGATCATACTTGAAATCCGATATTTTCTGTTAGTAAAATTTTTTTATAGTGAATATTATATTCGAAAATATGTCCAGACACAAACATTTTTAATATATACTTACTTACATTACTTTAAATAAGTTTCCCGCCAACTCTACCAACTGCTTTGTTCTGATTGATTACAGCCTCATAAGTTTCACTTAGGATATAAAATATAACTATTTATTTAACGGTTAAGAAAATCCCAACAATCCACTTGGCCTCCTAAGTTCCATTGGAAACCAATACATATGATGACACACTCGTTTCTTCTTTACTCGTCTTAACGCATACTTCAACGTTTAATTTTTCTTTTGGAAACCAAACTTGATAATCATTTGAAATCCACCTGTGCAACTCGCCATAGCAGTTGTCGTTAGACAAGTGTAACTTAAAATTTTCGAAATCAAGACTTTAATTGTATAGTTTACTGTTACGGTTGGTTCGTGTTCCAGTGAGTATTAATGAAATACAAGCTTTACTTTCTCTTTCACATATTCTTACATTATCTCTCCACTTATGAAAACGATCGTATCATTGACCCAGTAACAAATATTTCTGCGTTTATGAAGAATTATAATTTCTTTATTTATTTTTGAAACAGCAATACATTTATTATTAACACTTACTACTAATCTGGGGTGCATAAAACATAAAAATAAGTCCATAGACTAGCTTATTTAAACGTTG
This sequence comes from Clitarchus hookeri, assembly GCA_002778355.1. Lineage (NCBI taxonomy): Eukaryota > Metazoa > Arthropoda > Insecta > Phasmatodea > Phasmatidae > Clitarchus > Clitarchus hookeri. Next base: position 30,779 of record NQII01008503.1, on the reverse strand, counting down.
CAAATCACGGAAATCAAGAACTATATTATACAAAGAAATCCCATGCACAAAGTTCCAAATTTTGTATAGTTACATTGTAAATAAAACTTTTGTTTTTTCATAAAAGCCGGATCAATTAAATAATGTTTCTTTAAATGTAAAATATAAGTTTTAGCTAAGGTGTTCCACAGAGTTAAGTGGTATTTCGATTTAAACGATGTATGTCAAAAAAATTTAGATTAGGTTTGGGTTAAAATATTGCACATATTATGGATTTGTACCTCTGTAAAGTTTCATTAAGTAGCATCACCAAGCACAAAATTTAACTGATAAATTGAGTTTAAACTGACACTGTTGCTTATATTAAAATGGACATATGGGGTTTATTAGTTCTGTAAGTGTGGCTAGGAATAAAGAATTGTTCATATAAGAATATGGTAAAAAGCTGCATTTAATATACAACAAAATAAAAAGAAAATGTAAATGGAACTTACAGGAATTAAGGTTATTTAAAAGTCACTTATTATATGCTTTAAATAATCATTTCTGTTTAGATGACTTAGTTTTAGTTTAAGTCAACAAAAAGTAGTTCAATATTAGAAATTGAAAATAAATAATGATGGATTCATTATATTTTTTCTGAAATATATTATGACGATTTAAATTACAACTATTGAAATTTATAATTATAAAATTACATATTTTACATTTAAGTTAACTAGGATTCTTCTATAGTCAACACACCAACATCTCACTCAGTTGAATTATAGTGAAAGTAATCTGTATAAACTGGGTTCATTTGCAGCAGTACTAGCACATAAGACACTATAGAGACAATAATGGAGCAGAGTAAAGGCTCTTTCATAGTAAAGAAACCTGCTGCACTGAAGGACAAATCCTCGCTGGATAGCTGGTTCAGAAACAGACACAGCTGATGGACCACACCTTCGCCTAGCTGAGGTTCGAGAAGTATGTCCTGGATGATGTCCCTGGTCTGCCTAACCTCGTCACTGGTGGCTGCGCTGGACCAGATCACGGCTATGGTCTGGCCTGTGTACAGCAGAAACCGCATTAGGGCAACACACAAGTACCAGCGTGAAGACTTGGCGTCATTTAAAATACTCCTCTGTTTTATGGCATGAAACAATGTGTTGACTATAATTACAAAGGTACACATCAAGAGGAAAATGTTCGACAATCCAAACGAATCATTGACATGATCAACAATTTTACACAATTTTCGGTAAACTTTTCTAAAGTGAAAAATACTCTTTTCCACAGTGTCATGATTTGGATTAAATAACTTTTCATTATCATGCAGTTCTTTAACAGATTGTTGTGGCAGTTGTAGATCTTGTATGTTATCACATGTCTGCAAGTTATGTGTTGTCNCTGCAGTTCTTTAACAGATTGTTGTGGCAGTTGTAGATCTTGTATGTTATCACATGTCTGCAAGTTATGTGTTGTCCTTGCGAGTGGAATATTGGGACCTACCTGTTTTGTGTTTTCTGTATTTTTTTCATATAGCTGACGCATTTTCATGTTTAATATCTTGACTCGTTTACGAACCTGAAGAACACAGTTTACATAATTTAGGGTCACTGCTAGATTTATGAACTTTATCAGATAGAAGAGAATCAAAGGCTTCAGTGCAACCAGAATGTTTGTGGGAAAATACACCCACATATCCAAACCAAAAGCAAAAGACATGTAGATGAGCAATGATATTATAACCGCTTCAAATTTATATGAACTCTGCTGGTAAAGCGGATTATTGAGCAACATGCGGTCAACTTCTAAACACAAATATAGAAATTTCTGCCTGCATCTGCTGTTTACTCTATTAGTTGTCAAATTTACTAAGCACGAGACCTGCACTAAACCAGTCCCTATTACTAACAATACCATACTTCCGTAACTTACAGTTGGTAAACATAGAATGTAGTATACGTTATATAGCGTTGTTATTGTCATCACTGCTGTGACTACTATATTGTAGACAGTAGCTGGAACAGACTTCTTGAACTGCACTCTTGTTCCTGTGGAAACNGGATAGACATACACAATTAATATTTAAGTAGTAACTTTAAATCATCATATATTGACACATAATTTTATTTATTTTTAAGCCTACATTCCGAATGAAAGAAAGTCTTATGAGATCACTTTCCCGCCTGTGTGTCTGTGTGTGTGTGTGAACCTGTATGTGTCCCTCCTCCCACCCCTTTAAATTTTTAATTGTGAAAACGAAATTTTATCAAACTTGGTATACATATAGTTCTTAGTAGGGACACTTGACTTTTATAGTTTTCGACTTCGCCGGTCACTTACATTGAAAAATGTGACCATTTTAATATTAAGAAGAATATGTCATACCTCAGGATACATTGAACGGATTTAAATCAAATGTGGTATTCTGGCAGAGCATTGCGTAAGAATTAAATGTTGAGATCGATATTGTTGTCAGTCCATAATTTTGGATAATAACATCAAATAAAGATAAAGATAATTTATTATATCTCAAAAACTATTAAACCAATTCTCGCCCAGTTGGGCAGGTATATGATATCATCATAAGCCTAGTATAGCGTAGTGATTGAAATCGATTAGGTACTTACTTTCAAAATGGTGGCCATACATATCTTTAGGTACGTTTTAAATCTGCTGTATGATTTAAATAATTCCGTCCCAATTTGATATACTGAAATCATTTTAGGTGCATTATATATACCAAGACATAACAACATTAGTTGGTCATTTTGTAATATAGCGCCTTACGAATAAATAAAGTTATGTCATATCTCTGTAAGAAAATAACATATTTCTACCAAGTATGGTTAACAAATAGTAATGTAGCAAATGGTATAAATTTGAATGTATTAATAAATCAAACAATTATCTTCAAAATAAATGGCTTTCTAAACATTTCACGCTGGCAAACTCTATCATTCGAAACGTTAGACTGATAACATCCAAAGTTGATGCTTTGAATGCGATCTCTGTAATTCAACGCATTGCAAGTTAGCTTATTGTATGAATTTTTCTGGAATCAATACCCAGATAATGCGCATGTATATAAGTTATAGACTCACTACTGTTGCATAAGTTTCTGGTTTCATATCTAATGTTAATGCCTTAAAAGGAAAGTCACGCTCTTCCTACCAACAAAGTTTTTAGAATTTAATGAAAAATTAGTTGCACCCATGTTGAAAAAAAAATGTTTAGTTCTATCAGTAACTTATTGTTTTATCGTGTTCCCCTNGTCATTATTAAATAAAAGCCTTAATTATAATTCCATAATTTATTTACTGTTACTATAAAGAAAACAATGTCGACTAATAATCTTTCATAAATAGCTATCACTTGAGATCTCCACGCCCTCTCATCCAATCACTCTACAAACACCTCGTCTACCATCGTCTCGTATTGTCCGCCGAATCCTACCAAACACCGCACTTTAGCCAGATCGGCGGCGGTATTAACAGTGTAGTCGGCCAATAGCCCAGGAAATTATCAAAATGTTGTGTTGCGCCAACGCACTTATTTACCAGAATATTCTTGCTCATCCGACTGCCATCTTGTTTTTTTCTTTTGTCATTCGTTTGAATCTCTTTAAGTAGCCCTCTCAGATCCAATTTTATGGAATAGGTTGTGGTACTGTGTTATTCATGATTAATGCGCTTGGTAGGAGCAATATTCTATTCTATTTTGAATGCAGAGGTAGTTCTAGTGAATTACTTTTCAATTTTTTCATCACGCAATCTGTCAATTTAGTCGCCAGTAGGCAGCCGTATTTGTTAATGTTTTTTAAGGTTAAGATGGTACTGTATGCAAAGACTTTATGGGAATATATNCCAGTAGGCAGCCGTATTTGTTAATGTTTTTTAAGGTTAAGATGGTACTGTATGCAAAGACTTTATGGGAATATATTTTCATTGGATAAGTAGATCTAATATATGTATTCAGATAACAGCCGAGCTGTCTACAACACACTTTTTCATTCACTGTAATGAACAGTTCTCCATATTTGATTCCGTTTTTCTTAGTTACGTTTCTTTCACTTTCTTTCATTACTTCTTGATTGTGTCACCTGGCCATCATATTATATTTTATTCAAGCTCTGTCGTTACACGTCTATTAAGTTGTCTGCTAACTACTCGGTCCCTTAAAACCAACATCTTGGGTTACGCCACTTCTGCAATCATTGATTATGCCATATGGTCTTGACCTTTAACCATCGAACTCTACCATTTAGTTGTTCATTTGTGTGTGCTATATAAATAAACGTGGTGTATTAGAGCAACACGAGAGATGCAGATATTTATGTTGGACCTCTATTCGCCATACATTGCACTGAAGAAGTTCTGGTCAAGACTTACTCAACCTTGGCCTTCCCCTCATCAAAGCCAAAGGGTCAAAGTTCTACTATTTCAATACCATGATTTCTTGTTTGTTGCATCGAATATGCTAATATTGTATTACGTCGACATTTCATTCTTAGTTCCTGTGCAGTTCATTTCAACATTATACCATTATTACCATATCGTTGATTGGGCGCACCCGGGGATAGACATACACAATTAATATTTAAGTAGTAACTTTAAATCATCATATATTGACACATAATTTTATTTATTTTTTAGCCTACATTCCGAATGAAAGAAAGTCTCATGAGATCACTTTTCCGCCTGTGTGTCTGTGTGTGTGTGTGAACCTGTATGTGTCCCTCCTCCCACCCCTTTAAATTTTTAATTGTGAAAACGAAATTTTATCAAACTTGGTATACATATAGTTCTTAGTAGGGAGACTTGAATTTTATAGTTTTCGACTTCGCCGGTCACTTACATTGAAAAATGTGACCATTTTAATATTAAGAAGAATATGTCATACCTCAGGATACATTGAACGGATTTAAATCAAATGTGGTATTCTGGCAGAGCATTGCGTAAGAATTAAATGTTGAGATCGATATTGTTGTTAGTCCATAATTTTGGATAATAACACCAAATAAAGATAAAGATTATTTATTATATCTCAAAAACTATTAAACAAATTCTCACCCAGTTGGGCAGGTATATGATATCATCATAAGCCTAGTATAGCGTAGTGATTGAAATCGATTAGGTACTTACTTTCAAAATGGTGGCCATACATATCTTTAGGTACGTTTTAAATCTGCTGTATGATTTAAATAATTCCGTCCAAATTTGATATACTGAAAGCATTTTAGGTGCATTATATATACCAAGACATAACAACATTAGTTGGTCATTTTGTAATATAGCGCCTTACGAATAAATAAAGTTATGTCATATCTCTGTAAGAAAATAACATATTTCTACCAAGTATGGTTAACAAATAGTAATGTAGCAGATGGTATAAATTTGAATGTATTAATAAATCAAACAATTATCTTCAAAATAAATGGCCTTCTAAACATTTCACGCTGGCAAACTCTATCATTCGAAACGTTAGACTAATAACATCCAAAGTTGATGCTTTGAATGCGATCTCTGTAATTCAACGCATTGCAAGTTAGCTTATTGTATGAATTTTTCTGGAATCAATACCCAGGTAATGCGCATGTATATAAGTTATATACTCACTACTGTTGCATAAGTTTCTGGTTTCATATCTAATGTTAATGCCTTAAAAGGAAAGTCACGCTCTTCCTACCAACAAAGTTTTTAGAATTTCATAAAAATTAGTTGCACCCATGTTGAAAAAAAAATGTTTAGTTCTATCAGTAACTTATTGTTTTATCGTGTTCCCCTACAGAACTATAATGTAGTTTACGCGTGTAACATACTAGCATAGGCATAGCTCTGTTACCACATCCTGCCATATTATTAATACTTATCCAGGGCATGTAGCTGTCCACGAAACTTTCACCCCCAGGGATCACCCCCAGGGATCACCCCCAGGGATCACCCCCGGCGACACACTGCTGTAGCCTGTCAGTACCACCACTGACATCAATCGCAGGAAGGTAGCGAGTGCGTTCTTCAACCCGAGGGGCATTACGCGAAACTGCAGCGTTTCGTCTTCTGGGGTAGTAAAAGCCGTATATTTCCGGGACCCTGGATGTACTGGGATTTGCGAGTATCCACCACGTGTGTCTAGCGTGGAGAATATGTGCGCGTCCCCTAGTTCGCGGAGCATATTCACCATGTTTATAGATTGGGGAGCTATTATTGGATAGGTGATATCGTTCAAGGCCTGGTCGTCGTCACAAAAATGAAGCTCCTCATCTTTCTTTGGTACGAGTTATATGGTGTGTCAGTCGTCTCTACTATACCTTGGTCTTTCATCTCGGCTACCTGGTCTAAGATTATCTGCCTGCGGTAGGTTGACGGGTTCCCTGGGCGGCAGTACATGGGGTGAGAATCTTTTAACCATATTTCATATTGGATGGCCGTGGTCTGCTTTAATCTGTCAGTATTCTTGAATATAGTTACATGGGTGTTCAGTATCTGCCATAGTGCCTTAAGCTGGTCAGTTTCTAGTTGTTGGTTCACCTCCTCACCACAGAGTTCTTTGGTTTTTGAGCATTTATTGGGTCCTCCCAATTTTTTTAGCTATCCTATCCCGCTTGCCTAAGTAAAATCGCTTTTTCCCGTAGTCGATTATACAACCTTGACTTGTCAGCCATGGTTGCCCGAGAATAATTTATTCCACTAAATGTGGGGCACAAAATAATTCTGTTTATATTGATTCAACACTTGTGGATTCTGGCAACGTATATTGGCTTTATAAGCCCTATACCCGAACCCCATATAGATTACCCCAGAGAGGATACAAGGAAGGACCAAGATGAAACCCGCAGTATGCCACATCCCACTGGATGGTGGACAGTGAGGACAGTGTCGAAGAGATAGCGGACATAAGGTAGCAAGCCGCGCAACTCCGGCTCCCAGTGCCGGCATCTTGCCACCCTATCTCAACATGTGTCCCAAGGACGCCCGAGCGGATACACCAGAGAGTAGTGGGGCCTGGGGAGGTGACAAGACCCTCTTACCAGGCCGTACGCGCGAGCGAGGAGGCGAATGAAGGCGGGAAGTGGACGACGGAGAAAGAGGAGAATAAAGGGGGATGGCAGAACGGAAGGAGAAGTGGCGGAAGGAGAATGGAACACACAGCAAGCATGGCGCAAGCTCAAGACGCCCCTTACGAGTGAGCACCAACGGATAATCGAACCCAAGAAAGTATCCGAGAGGAGTGGATGTGCCGGGAGAAAGCAGCCAACCTGAAGACGCGAAGCAACCACCTACAGATGACCCAGCCACGCCTGAACGGAAGGATGACGATTGGCTCCCTCCCCCGCTCTCCAAAGGTTGCCAATGATCCAGTGCTGGCGGTAGGCGGGGGGGTCCCTTATTCACATGGAAATAAACTAGGCCAGGCGGATACAGCCCTGGTGCAACTTCCGGGACGGAGAAAGTCGCAACCTGTACATGGGTGGACGCGAGTACAGGACTTACGGAGTCTAGGGGCCGAGCAGACACAACCAAGAACAGACTCTGTGCGACACAAGGTAGGGTGTTTACCATGTGTCGCACGCCGAGAACAACTAGGGCGAGGAGCAAGTGTATATTGTATTTTTAATGTCTACCATGTGTACATTTCAGGTGGAGAAATATTATTTGTCGTACCTGTGAATGATAAGTGTTAAGAAGTTTTAAGAGGCCTTCAGTCCAGTTGTAGAGTGTTTACTAATTGCTTACCATTGTTTTGGGAGTGGTATTGGTTTACTAATTTGCTTACCATTGTTAAGTGAGGGATATTGGTAATGTGTAAAAAAGTGTAAATATGTGTTCCTTTATGCACTAAAAACCGCTAAAGAGGGCATCAAGATGCGTGGGACAGTAATTTCAAAATCACCTAGTGTACTAAGAGTAAGTTTAGAAAGAGGTCATCACACGAATTGTGAGTTGTTTTTTTGCCAGTGCAGTATGTGTTAGGATTACTTAGAGATTCAGGCCCTCAGCTGATTTTTAAATTGTTTTTTATTGTAATTGTTACGGGTCACCAGTTGGGGAGAAGAAAAAGGTGTTCTGCTTTTCTTTTTTGTTGCATAGCCTGTGAGCCCCAAAGGAAAATAGCACCTGTGACTACACAAGTAATTTCTTAGAGACGCTTGCTCAAATACCTGTGTGAAACTGTTCAATTAGTGTAGTCCAGATAGATTAATTGAGTAAGTTATANGAGAGACGCTTGCTCAAATACCTGTGTGAAACTGTTCAATTAGTGTAGTCCAGATAGATTAATTGAGTAAGTTATAGAGGGGAAAAAGGGGGGCTTCAGCTAGACGAGCAGCTGCAAGAGGAGCAAGTAGGGGAGGAAATAGCTACCCAGCTGTCACTCAGCACATGTGCATTGGGGAGCAGACCAAGGACGAATCACGCAAAAAACATGCACAGAACAATGACCCAGACAGATATGGAACTGGCAGTCTACGCGGTGGCAGAGTGTGCATAGAGAATTAGCCGGGGAATTGACGTATGTCGCATACTAGTATAGGAATAGCCATGTTACCACATTCTGCCATAACATTAATACATATCCAGGGCAGGCAGATGTCCACGAAACTTTCAACCCGGGGTTCAGCCCCGGGGATCACCCCCTGGTATACACCGAGACGACGAAGGACATAGGGGATGTCCCAAGGCGTAGAGCTNGCTGACAAGACCCTCTTACCAGGCCATACGCACGAGCGAGGAGGCGAATGAAGGCGGGAAGTGGACGACGGAGAGTGCGGAGCCAAGTGAATGGGAGGAAGGGGAGGCCGGGATATACAAAAGGAAACGGGAAGGCGGGAGACAGCGCGAGAACGTATGGAGTCTGGAAGCTGACACGGAGAAAGAGGAGGATGAAGGGAGATGGCATAATGGAATGAGAAATGGCGGAAGGAGAATTGAACACACAACAAGCATGGTGCAAGCTCAAGACACCCCTTACGAGTGAGCACCAACGGATAATCGAACCCAAGAAAGTATCCGAGAGGAGTAGATGTGCCGGGATAAAGCAGCCAACCTGAAGACGCGAAGCAACCACCTACAGATGACCCAGCCACGCCTGAACGGAAGGATGACGATGGGCTCCCTCCCCCGCTCACCAAAGGTTGCCAAGGATCCAGTGCTGTTTGGAATGGCGGAGGAGGGGGGGTCCCTTATTCACAAGGAAATAAACGAGGCCAGGCGGATACAGCCCTGGTGCAGCTGCCGGGACGGAGAAAGTCGCAACCTGTACAGGGGTGGACGCGAGTACAGGACCCACGGCGTCCGGAGGCCGAGCAAACACAACCAAGAACAGACTCTGTGCGACACAAGGCAGGGTGTTACCATGTGTTGCCCGCCGAGAGCAACTAGGGCGTGAAGCAAGTGTATATATTATTTTTAATGTCTACCATGTGTACATTTCAGGTGGAGAAATATTATTTCTAGTACCTGGGAATGATACGTGTTAAGAAGTTTTAAGAGGCCTTCAGTCCAGTTGTAGAGTGTTTACTAATTGCTTACCATTGTTAAGTGAGTGGTATTGGTTTACTAATTTGCTTACCATTGTTAGGTGAGGGATATTGGTTATGTGTAAAAAAGTGTAAATATGTGTTCTTTTATGCACTAAAAACTGCTAAAGAGGGCATCAAGATGTGTGGGACAGTAATTTTAAAATCACCTAGTGTACTAAGCGTAAGTTAAGAAAGAGGTCATCAGACGAATAGTGAGTTATTTTTTTGCCAGTGCAGTATGTGTTAGGATTACTTAGAGATTCAGGACCTCAGCTGATTTTTAAATTGTTTTTTTTATATTGTAATTGTTACAGGTTACCAGTTGGGGAGAAGAGAAAGGTGTTCTCTTTTTTTTTTTGTTGCATAGCCTGTGAGCCACAAAGGAAAATAGCACCTGTCACTACACAAGTAATCACTGAGAGACGCTTGCTCAAATACCTGTGTGAAACTGTTCAATAAGTGTAGTCCAGATAGATTAATTGAGTAAGTTGTGAGGGGAAGGAGGGGGGCTTCAGCTAGATGTGCAGCTGCAAGAGGAGCAAGCAGGGGAGGAAATAGCTACCCAGCTGTCACACAGCACATGTGCATTGGGGAGTAGACCAAGGACGAATCGTGCAAAAAACACGCACAGAAGAATGAACCAGACAGATATGGAACCGGCAGTCTACGCGGTGGCAGAGTGTGCATAGAGAATTAGCCGGGGGAATTGACGTACGTCGCATACTAGTATAGGAATAGCACTGTTAGCACATTCTGCCATAATATTAATACATATCCAGGGCAGGCAGATGTCCACAAAACTTTCAACCCGGGGATTCACCCCCGGGATCACCCCCTGGTATACACTGAGACGACGAAGGACATAGGGAATGTCCCATGGCGTATAGCTGTGCGGGGAAGAACCTTCAGCCAGATAAGACACACATCGAAGAAACCGGTGGTGCCCCGACTAGAATTTGTGCAGGCCGCAGCTCAGAAATTAGTACTGTAGGAATTCCCGCGACACAAACCTCACCCTTCCTCCATCCTAGTTGGAGGGCACAAGCCACTGACGAGACACAAAATCAGATACAAAAAAATGCTAGAGTTTACAGGGGAACCCCCAAATCTCTCGCGATAAATTGCTGATAAACGTAGCTTGAATATTAAGATGAACATGATAAAATCACGAACGCAGCCGAGACAGAGGTCAGTTACCCATCAGCCGAGACAGGAGTAGTTCGGCAGCCAAGACGCGAGGAGACGTCGGAAGCACGAGGGCGGACATCGACGCAGGAAAGGAGGGAGCTAAGGTCTCCAACGGGAATCACCAGCTGAGGTCGCAGAGACACTGCAAGCCCCGGTAAACCAACTCCGGCCTTCCAAGAAGGGAAGCCGAACTGACCCAGTTACAAAAAACAACGAAGACATCTAACCAAGTGCCGCAGTCACAGTTAAGTAGAAACATCTCCATAAAGCAACCTTCCCCCGGNTCACTAGAAGCCGCAGTCACATTTAAGTAGAAACATCTCCATAAAATAACCTTCCCCCGGCGCCTATCATTCTGCCAACCAGCCCTTCTTGTCTACGACTTGAAGGAGGGTAGGCGGCAGTCTCGTTTGTGTGTACGTACCCATGTTATTTTAATTTTTTCAGTCAAATAAAATACTTCTATATTAACTATCCGAGAATAAGAGAATTTTTTTAACCCTTTACACAACAACTACAGGTGGCCTTAGTCTGCACCAAACTACAGTAACTCAGTACCCTACTAGCCACCTTTCTGTATAACTCAGGTGACAGAAATGTTATAGTTACAAAGATAAAAACATTGGTTATCGCATACTCTTTATAAGGAATGTAGGCATGGTAGGGCAAGGTACAAGAACACCAGTGAGAATTAAAAAAACTTTTTCAATTAAATCTTAGACACACATATATATATTTAGACTACAAACATGAAAACAGAATCTCTACATTCTGCAAACACTTCAGGTAGGGTTTTTACTGCTGCAAAGCCACTTTTCACGCAGTGAATATTATCTTCTTATACACAGTTTAAGACAGATTATGCTAGGAAGCGTCCAACAAGAACCCTTAGTAATATATTCTTTTTCACGACTAAGTTTTCATTTCAAGACCTGCACACACTTCATTCGTAGTCTTAAATGCTCGTCGACTAATGTCTTCTTCCAAAGGTTGTGGCTTTTCGTAGATACACCCCAGCTAAACGTGACATTTTTTGGTCCTGTCTTCGACTTCTTCTATTATTTTATTGATTATCTTTTGCTTAATTTGGTCAAGGTTTGTACATATGTTTTTTGTAGTAAAAAAGTTATTTCCAATCACATAATATTATTAAAAAAAACCTTTAATACTTATTGTTTAAAGAAGAATATATTCGATGTTGTTTCGCCAACAGATAGAACAGATCGTTTATTAACTGTAAGGACTTTACCTCTACCTTTTATCTTGGGTATCTTTAGCTTATCACTGCGTTTAAACAGATGTTTGTAATTGTCACATCGTTGATAGCACAGGCAGGACCCTTTCACACAAGTGGTTTTTTCATGCTTCCTCGCACTTTGTCTTTAGACTAATATTTTGTCTCAGTAATAGCAAGGAATCATTGACAAAGTCATCAATGGTGACACTGCTGTATGTGACCCATCCAGAGAAGTCTATGGTGCTGCTGGCACCATGACTGTAGGAGTCGATGGTACTGTGATCACCATGTCTGAAGAAGTCGCTGGAGCTGTCTGCGCCTCGCTCTAAGAAGTCGATGGCAGTACTGCTGTAGGTGCCGCTGCTGGACCCGCAACTCTCATCCTAATAATATTTTATAATTTATTTCACCAGCTGAGATGATGTAGCTTTCCAGTGAACTGCCGACAAACAAGGCTTATCACCTGTCTCCCAACAGTTTATAATTTAGCCATATGTAAGCTCAATGATGTATTGTTGACATTAAACCAAAAATATTATACAATTTAGTCATTCAGCGGACATCGACCGGCAAATCACTGGGTTCACACGTGATTGCAACTGGCTAGACATGTGCAGGTACTTACATATAATATGCTGAAGTTAGTCCTTGACTCTTGTGGAAGGAGTCAGTATCCAGGAACTGATTGTAGAGCATGTAAAGCGATCGTGGAGCAGGTGGGATTATTGCAAAGTGCTTGGGAAGCATGTAGAGCATATATGGAGCTATTTTTGTACGTTTTTAGAGTACATGGTACTATTTCGTAGCATTTAAAGTGATTGTGGAGTGATTTCGGAGCACATGTCGCGATTGTGGAGAATGTGAAGCAATTGCGGAGCGATTGTAAACCATATGGAGCGATTCTGAAGTAAATGTGGAGCGATTGCAGGGAATGTGGAGTGATTGTGGAGCATGTGGAGCGATTGTGGAGCATGTGGAGCATGTGGAGCAATTGTGGAGTAGGTACTTGTGGAGCATGTTGAGATATTGTACGATATTGTACACCATATGGAGCGATTGTGAAGCATGTAAAGAAATACTAGAGAAAATGTGGACCATGTGTAGTGATTATGGAATAATTGAGAAGCGATTTTGGAGCTGATTGCAAAACTCATCTTGGAGCATGCGGAGCAATTTTAGAGTGATTGTCTAATGATTATGTAGCGATTTCGTAATCATTGTGGAGCTTGTGGTGCGATTGTTGAGTATGTGGAGCGATTGCCTTGCAAGTGGAGCGATTGTAAATCTTGTGAAGTTATTATTAAGCAGGACGGGTCATCGTTATGAGGAGTCAATTGGCAGGAGTCAGTAACTGTCTCCTTCCTCGTGTTAAAGAGCTTATTATTTTCGTTTATGAAATATAAAATCTCTTAACATTATTTGTTTGGGCAGTGTTTCAAAATATTAGAGTTATTATACATCTGCTATGGTTATACTGATTTTGTGATTTATTGAGAATCATGTTTTTGTAATGTGTAAATAATATAAGCATCCGAATAATTCATTCCATTTGTTAACAGATTTTATTAACGATTGCGGTGATCAGCTGTACTGCCTGCCAAATGTGAAAAGAAAAACAGCTGTTATAACTTTTGGGTTACTCATGAATTTTACAGCTAAGTAATTATAATTATACAAATAAACAATATTTTAATGCAATGGTTGTTTTATTTTGCAAAGCAAACGGATTTTCTTTAAATATGCAGAAAATATCAACGACTGGAATTTGAATATGGCATGTATTCTCTTATTTTCAAGTAATATTTATAGGTTTAAGAAAATATTCTGCTTACTTGTAATTTTCCAGAAATAAAGTCGAATCCTTTTTCTTTTTTTAACTATAAATATCATTATTTTTAATAATGTCAATAGAAAAACACCATTATATAAATCTTTACGTTCTGAATTTTACACTAGGTCTTTTAAAAATTATATTAACATTAAATAAATTTTATGCTTATCTTTACAACTTTACTTCAGTAAACAGATATAACATTATTGTAACAACAAAATGAATTTGTGTTTTTTTGAGAGCTTTATTAAAAATTGTTTTATTAGATAAAGCAATTTTTTTTTAAGAAAATGAGTGTTTATTTTTGTTAAATTTATTCAGGTGCAGATTTCTGCATAAAATATAGCACTAATAATATGTAACTGTACCAAGCAGTCTGCATAAAAAAATATACACTAGAAAATACGTAAAAATGTATGGATGTCAGAGTCGAGTAATATGAAGGTATAATGACGCAGTATTCTTAATTTTCGGGAAACATATTTTAATTTCGTTCGTTTTTCTTAAGCTTTGCCAAGGTTCGTAATATTTTTATCGGGTTTCAAATTAAAAGCAGTGGTGTTTCATTTACCGTTATAATACTTTGATCGGGCAGACGTTTGCCGTTTTACGGTTATCGGGCGGATGCTTGTCGTTTCGTTTCAAACATCGTAGTTTTCAGTTTTTGTTAAGCGTCAGCATTATTTGGTTTTTTTCACAATGCATCAACAAGTTTTGTTGTAAGAGAGGTTCGTTCATCTGAATGTTGACGGCGTCAACAGTTTGAGTTCCTAAGATGCAGTTTCAGTGTCGATAACGTTTTGAGAGCGTGTGTGGCCCTTGAAGAGGGGGGTGAGAGGCAGCACAAAGTCGCGTTTGTCTGTCGCCCTCCAAGTCACTCCAAGTCGCCCTTCAGGGCTGGAGGTCAGTTGATATCAAGCAGTCACTACAGATCTGTCGCCCTTCAGGGCAGGTCAGTGTAAGTCACTTCAGGTCGAGCAGTGCTTCAGGTCAGTCTCCACTCAAGAATGCTCGCCTATGCCGCGTCGGGCGGGACGATTACTCCCACATCGGCAACTAGACTTTATTTTATTTCTCCGCTGGTGTGGGAGGTAGCCGCATTTAATATTTCCTACGATGAAAAGTTTGAAACATAAATAACCTGTAAACGACAGTGGCGCTGTTTCTGCATTTGTATGGTTATCCGTGGACGTAAGTACTCTGCATATTAGGAACTTCGGCTGTGAACTGTGTTACTAAAGAATAAATAAAAGTAATTAAAAAACAACTACTCTGGCACTTTAACTTATTTCTTTATTAATCGGAGTCCATTTTACTGAATTTCGTGTTCCATCTTTGAGCTAGTCGTGGCAACGTAACATCGGCAGTGTAAATGCGGCCGAACTTTACAAAGGCCAAGTATAGCTTCACTGGTTTAAAACAGATTTTCATGCCTTAATAAATCAAAGGAGTTTAATTGGTTTACGCTACCAGGGTGTTGTTTACGAACAAATCTCATCGCACTCTTCGATCAAAGAGTAAGGCTAAAAAATTTTTGGTCAACGTTGTTCTAGCAAATATGATGACAGAGTACCATACACTGCAATCACCAAATCTCTTAGGTTATTTATTCATGTAGCGCTATCTAACAAAACGGAAGGAAAAAAATAGGACCAGTGTAGATAGATATGATGGTTGTATTACATACTGCTAGCATAAAAAGTGAAGTTAAGTTTTCTTTAAAAGTTCCATAGGTTTAGCATATTACAGCAAAAATGTTTATACTGTGGCTATTTTGAAAATAAGTTTCTGACCTTCGTAAAACTTATAATTTATATAGCCTTAATCTGCGCTACTTCTTTCCCAAATTCGGTATTAATAGGTTTGATTATTTTCCGAGATATGTCATAAACGTTTTATTTTTTCTTGTGGCATTATGGTATAATGTTGCTCACAAATGCGTTTCTGTGTTGCTATGTGGGATACCGTACTTGTAGTTTAAGCATACAAAGTTTGCTAGAAATTGGTTAATACTACGGTAGAAATAGCAAACACCCATAATTATTTTAATGACCGGCTATTTAAAAAATATGTTACTGATATAACTAAGGAACAAACATACTTTCCTCTACACGTGTGCAAATAATGTTTTATTAACTTCTTAAACACTTAAATGGTAGGTAGGCCTTGATATTTTGTTGACAGCATTATAATTAGAAATGAAGATGCAATCAAAAACGTACGCAAAAGTTCGGAGACAATTGCAAATACACGCGTGCCTTGCTCAGGACACGAACATAGAAAACCTGATAAGAATAAGGTGTAATAAACTGAATCACCTGGGGCAGGATTCGGAACATAAACTTTAGATGTAATCAGTCTAATGTTTTCAAATGATAGGGTTCACTGAAATATAAACATAATTATCATTTTGATAATAAGTGTCTGAGACACATAAATCAAGTAAATTTCCATTACCAACTGTAGCGCAAATTG
Source organism: Clitarchus hookeri (assembly GCA_002778355.1). NCBI lineage: Eukaryota > Metazoa > Arthropoda > Insecta > Phasmatodea > Phasmatidae > Clitarchus > Clitarchus hookeri. The sequence continues at coordinate 14,561 of NQII01008503.1, read as the reverse complement.
TGTAAAGAATTTGGTGGAAATCGAATGATTTGTCCCCGAGATATGGAATTAAAACCTTATATGCTCAATTGGTGCTATCTTCCAAACGCTGAAATAAAGGAGGTTATGTATACAATGATAATAAAAAAAAATCTCAGCATTAAAATTAAATTGAATTTGTATAAATTGTTAAATATGTACGCCAGAATTATAAAAATATTTATATGGCCCCCATTTTAAAAAGGCAATCTCTGACCCCACCTAAATCATGCAACTTTGTATAAATTTCTGTAGCTCTAATTGTGTACAATATGTTGAGGAAAATAAATTTTTCCGGAAATATGGCAAAATCTTGAGTTTTCTCAACTGAAACTATTTTTAAACATCACGGAAAAAAGATGATCTTTTTATGAATAATTGATGCTGCCAATTGTTGTATTGTTTCACAGATATAACATATTAAGCCAAATTATTTATATTTACAACATTACTAATAGGTCTGACGCAATTAAAACCCCCTTCTGTAGCCCTACTTGCATGATAGATTTGGTGGGCATCGGTTGATTGGCCCCAAAGATGTGGCAAAACTTAAATTTGTTTAATTGACGATCTTCTTAAAAGGTGGATAAAATGTTTATGTATTAATACATTTGATGATTGTCATAGTTACTGCCAGTATAAAAAGTTATGGTAAAATCGGTTAATTTGTTTCATTTGGATAGCCTAGTAACATAAAAAATTTTCTATATGTACTATTCCGAAAATAAGTGTTTAAAAAACACATAAGAAACATAAATAAATATGGTCTGCGATGATACTAATTAAAAAAAAGAACCGTTACTGGTTTTCGAAGATTTGTCCAAAAAATGTTATAATTTCATGTGGGGATATCTGACAGAATGGCGCAGAAATTAAAAGCCATGTTTGGACAAATTTAATGTTCATAATAAATACCAGCAATCAAAGATAAATTCAAATTAGTTTCGTAGATATAGCACTCTGAGCTAAAATGTTTATGTGGCCGTCATTTTGAAAATGAGTGTCCACCCACTTGAAACTTAGCAGTTGTAATAGTATGTCAGAGTACTACTTGTTTTCCAAATTTGATAGAAATCTGTTGCCTTTTTTTCAAAGATATGATGTAAATATTTTAATTCGTCATGTGATGCTATCTTAAGAGTGTTGGACAAAAGAGACTTTGTGTGGACACATTTGATGGTTGTTATATATTATGACAATTTAAAAACTTACATTGTAGTTAATTACATTTTATCGACGATATCAAATACAAAACGAAAATAGCTATATAGCAGCCATTTTGAAAAAAGGTGTCTCTCATAATTAAAACATGCCAGTTTGCATCGCCTGCCACAGTACTAATTTTTTGCATAATTTACTAGGAATCCATGAACTTTTTCCCAAGATACGGCATAAAAACTTAAATAATACGTACAAAAATTTCTTAGAAAATTGTTGACAAAAGTGGTTATTTCTTTGCATATGATGATTGTAATACGTACTACCAGTATTCAAATTGGGCTACATATTTTCCATGTTATATCATTTAATCCTAAAATACTTTATAGCCACATTTCCAAAATAAGGTCAATTTTAAATTGAATTGCAAACGTTCACATGAACACCATAGTATCACATACGTGCCAAATTTGGCAATAATAAGTCATTACGTAATTTTCGGGATATAACATAAGATTTTCTGTAAGAGTTATAGATTATAGAAACTGTGATATGTCCTTTCTCGGGAACCAAGCAACCTATACACCGATTAAAACCATTTTTGTATGTTTATAATGCACCCTGTAGGCGTTGATTTAATAAAATCATTTTTGGTCAACCATTTAAGAAAATAGCAAAACATAAAAAACCGTGTATCCCACGCTATCAATTTTCGAATTCGTCGACCAGATTTCACCAATCTCGATACAAATATCCATCTTAATCAGGACACCTGACTTTAATGGTTTACTTTTAATATTTCGTCAACAAAAAACTCTTAATTTACAATTTATTTTCGTTTTCTAATACAAGGTAATTCCATTACAAAACTTTTACGACAATTTTGGTTTGGTGGCCCGTTTTAACATTTTACTTTTTTGATAAATTTTTTTTTCCAAATGATTTAGCATTTGAGCTAAAAGATCAAGCCAGTCTTAACAGGAAGAGGTGTCATCTATTACAATTACCAACTTGGAATGAGAGAGTACACAAAATACCACAATATGTTATGTATATTTGTGGAGATATAACACCTTTTTTTTTAATTTGGGAAAAAACCAATTGTGTAACAGATTCATTATAAACTCAACCAGTGACTCCTACAATAACGAACTTACATACTCTCGGCCATCCCAATATCACCTGGAATCGTATGCAAGAACATAGAAGGCAAGAACCAATATTCTCGTATTGAGAATCAAACACTGGGCCTAATTAAAATACCAGTGTGTTATCACTACCCCATCTCGCTAGACGCAGATACGTCAAGGTTCATAAATATTGTGGAAACAAACCTTTAGGTAAGGAGTGTCGCAGAAGTGTGGTAGATCCTCTCTATGAGTGTCGTCACCGGAACACGGTACTGCTTTATAGACGTAAAGATGTGTAGGCTATGCTCAGATACTTCACATAGCTCAGGCTATAAATGACACGTCCGGCTGGTACTTCACAAACACTGTCTAGGCAGGTATCCCTTCTTGAAAACCACTATCGACTGCCTGCAAACAGTAAGCACACTTATGCCGCTATACCTCGACATTTTTGTATGATATTGTGTGAAGTTTTAAATATATCTAAGACTTCTTGATTTTCCAAAATGTTTTATCATCACACTGAGCTCTTAATGAATATTTGGATATCCCCTATACACACAATTTGAAGATTTTTCTGTGATATAAACGGTTGCATGTTCAGAATGCATAGATTGTTGCTATTTGAATTACGATAACCACATTCAAAACGACTAGCCCAAATCATTATCATATACGTGGGCCCTATTAAAGATATAGTTTACAATAAAAGCTCAGTTTAGTTGTGTTTAAGATAAATTTAATATAAGCAAATACTCTGCATTATAATTGTAAAAATTAATGTAAGCAAGTACTCTACATTGAAAGTAAGAAATAATAAACACTCTCGTTATTAAAAAACATGAAAGAGAGTCATTGCGCTTTACTGTATATTTATGATTTTTAATTTCATTGTTACACTGGGAAACCAACATTTTATGTATGGAACAAGGTTTTAAATGTTTACAATTCCTCTTTCTCGCATTTTATATGTAATGAAGATTCCTATTGACATGAGATAGTTATCTTTAAAATCAGTTCAGTTGGTTGTATGTTGTGTTATCATTCGGAAAACAATGTTCGGTAATGGGGAGGTATTAATTGTTTAATTGTGTCAGCTTTCTATAACTAACATTATGCAAACAAGGTTAATTACCATATTTCTGACGAAATAACACAATTTATAATTTTTTTACTTTTAATATATTTTTTGTTAAAATGCAAACCATGTCTTATTAACAAATGACTTCGTTGTTGATGTGTTGTTTACATGTTGGAAAACCTACTGTTGGCGTTTGGTATGTAAACTTTTTGAGTCCACATTTATCCAACATACATTAAATCACAAAAAGAAAATAATAGTTTTAAAATAAATAATTTTCATATGTCATGTAAATTTAACAAATTTGATTTTTCTTTTAACAACGATTTGTTCCTCATATGTTTTTATCGCTTCAAATAACCGCTTTTCATACCTGTCACAGTTATTTCAGTTAATTTTTGCAATTCGTATGTTAACGAAATATTTATATGTTTTAATTATTATTTGTTTTTGGTCGATATATTTTATTAGCTCCAGCTCTAATTTAAATTATTAATTTCAAAATGTTTTAACCTTAGAAAACGTTTTTTAGTGTAATTATGTTTGTATGATTTCTGATTTTTTTGTCACTTATGTATTATTATGTGGGCCATTTTGTATAGAGGGGTTTGTTTATTGGTTGCGAAGGTAGTGCAAGACGAATGAATGAAGACCCTTTTGCATTGTGAAATGTTTCCTTCAATGTGCTTCAAATAAGTTTGGTCAAATAAAGTTGGATATTTATGCCGTCATCGAAACGTCATTAAAGCTGTCATATTTTTCTAAGAAAGTGGGATGACATCAGTTTCCCTCAAACATTTGAAGTTTGGACCGGATCAAAAATTTATTTGATGGTTTTAGACTGTCGCAGCCAATTAGAATCGTGCATTACAAGAATTTACGTCAAGAAACTTTGAAAAAAAAAATCGTTTGTTTAAACGAAGAAGTCTACGTAGATAATTAATTTATACAGAAGTTGTATGGGCATGAATGCTTTTTTAAGTAAATATTAAACATATTATTGTGGACTCAGAGGCACATAATTTCATTCTGAAGGAAACATCACTGATAAATAAAATTTTAATTTTGTAAAGAAGCGAAAATTATTTACAGCATTCCTTACATCTCATCCTGTAATTGACTGAATGGAAAACAAAAACGATATATTACAACGAAAATAATATAATTTAAAAGAGTTTCTACAGCGACATGAGTGAGGTGTGGTAAAGACTGTAGATACGTACCTCAGGCTCGAGAGACTTGTGAGGGGAGATTAAGAACAACGACCAGCGGAACTAGCCTCATAAGATACCATGAGATGTTGCTACAATCTATATTTTTAAGCTAAGTATTCTGTTTTTCGATGCAGAAGCTACATCCATTAAATATTTAATACATTTTCAGAAATTATTTTGGCTTATGTTTACACCACCTTGGATTTTCAGACTGTTAAAGTTGCTGTACATATTTGCCTACTAAGCCCTGAACTGAAATCTAATAATCTGAGTTGGTGAAAAAAGAAGTTAATAGTTTAATTTATATATTTCTTCAAAAATAATGAATTTTAAGATATTTAATGTTATTTGAATTTCAAGTAAGAGACACGTACGAGAAGGTTACACCCATAGTTATGGCCACAAAAATCAAAGTAAACTTTGAAACTAACAATGAACTGCAACTTAATATTCGCACATAAATTTATGTATTCCATCATGTTGAACACAAATTATTGCTTTTAAGTTGAATAAGATCTTTTCCAACTCAAGTCTCTGTGAGTTTTTATTGGCCGGTAGCTAGTGGTAGTTCTAAATTGTGTTTTTTCCTAGTGTCTCCTGTGTGTTGTTTATAACACTGGCCAACAGCTATTTTGGTGCCAACGATTTTTCAATTGTTTCTGGGTAAGTTTTGGGTGCAGAATCCAAAATATACATTAGATTTCGTCTATCAGATCTAGTTGTTGAAATAGGCCATGTTTTCTATTTTTTAAGTAGCTATAGACACATTCATTACTTATCACTTACAAATTGTCTTTTATACGAATTTATAGCATAGAGTTTACTTGGACAGTCTCGCTGAAGACTCTAAGAGTAGTCGGCCACCATGTGGCTATTCCATCGCCCTTGATATCGATCTTCCATTGTTTTTATGTCCTGATGGAATCTTTCTCCCTGTTCTTCACTGCAATAACCTATGTAAGGATATGTCCATTTGTGTCTATTGTTCCAATTAATACCTTTGATATTTACGAGAAAAAAGAAGTAGTCATTGTGATAGTTTCGTGATTCCCTCCAAACCATCGGTACGCCAAACTTTAGGCACTGTCTCTTTCCCATGGTCCACTGTCGCAAATATACGACACATGTTTTACATACAAAATGTGGAGCCCAAGATTTACCCTCGTCTCCCGAATGGATTCCAAAGTATGCCAGATGCCTTTTCCACAAAGTGAGAAATACGTTTTCTACTTTCTTTCAAAACATATTCGCCACATACATAACAAAACACGTTTGGATGATTTACTCAGCTACGTCTGCTTGTGGATGCAAAGGTTTTAGTTCAGTGTTTTAATACTAAAGAGCGGCACAAATCAACACGAAATAATAGCACAAATTTACTCACGAAAGCTCAATAACATACTGAGACAGGTAATCCAGAGGTAGACAGAAGGTAACATGGGCGAAGGTTAAATGAGTGGGGATGTTGCAGGTATAAGCAGATCGGTCGAATCATGGGCAATTTGAGGTATATCTGGTTAATTTGATTTTAATTTGAGGTACGACATATCTATTTTGACCTCAAAATATATTTTTATTTCTTTACGTACGCCTTTTATCAGAAATAAAATAAATTAGCGCGTATCTCAAAAACTAGAGTAGATAGACGAAATCTGATTGCATTTTTGGAATCAGCGCATAAAAAATATCCCAAATCAGTCCTTCGTTTTCCGGCACCAAAAAAAAAAAAGTATTTGTTGGCCAGTGTAATCTACGGAGACTGGCTGCTACAAGGGCTCCTGTCCTACCAATCTGTGGTAAGATTTATCTGATGTTTGAGTGTTACATTTACTGGTAAGTCATTTCTGTCCTGTGGATACAGCTTCATACGTCAGGTAAGCATTCTCTGTTAGTGGCGACAAAAATTATATGATCCCAGATTATGTTTCTTATTTTATCCTGTTTTCATTACACAGATAATTTCCACCGTACACAGGGCCAAATATTATACCATCAGTCGTTCCACAAACTCTTGAATATTCCGTTTGATGTGCTGACAACAGCGTACACCATAAAACATCCAAAACAAAACACCCATTAAATACAAAATATTTAATACGTAATTATTATAGAGAAAATTACACAGATTACCAATTTAGTAGGAGAATGAAACACCAAAAATACACAAACAGAGAAGACGCCCCCGGAAGTAGAAAACACAATTGCAAACACTGAGAAAACCTTCTTCCCTAGGACGCCTACCATAAGCCAGGACAATTTTTCTCTTGATTTCGTGCTGCAGTTTGCACAGATGATGAAGGAAACCCAGGAGCAAGCACATGAATTGAAAGAACCGACAGAAGAAACTGAAAGGACATGCAGCTGAATAGGTTAAGGGGCCAGAAAAGAATCTGCAGGAGCGGTACATTAACATTCAGTAACAAAGCGCTGAAGAATTTATTGCCATGGTATATCACCAGTTACGCTATCGCTACCAAGCTCTCAGGACAGGCAGGTTAAATAGCGACTTAGTTTAATTCCGAGAAGGTTTCCGGGCCATCGACCAAATTGAGGATCTCCAAAGAACACACGCCAACAGGGAAACTGAGAGGCATGGCCCGCAGGAACGACACTCGCCTTTGTACCCAGGCCATCAAAACAGAAAATTTCGTCCTCCACTTAAGCATGACCAACATCCCAGGATAAATGCATACCAGCTCCAGTACTTTCTGTAATACCAAATACCCAGTCAATAATTTCGCCGGGGAGGCCAACGTTCATTCCGATGTTGAAAATACTACTCTAGTGGAAGGTACAACCGCATTTGGAGACACTGTGGCCATAGGGAGTCCGACAGCGATCAGTAAGGGTACTGACCGGAAGGGGAGAGAGGTCGCAGAGAAGATCAGCGCCTAGAGCTTTAACAACCACCTTGGTCACCTTAACAGTGACACAACCAACAGGAATATATCGCAGAAAATAATTATAACTTCGCCAAAGGCCTGATTCATCAGGCAAGCTGTAGCCAAGGTCTAACCAACCAGCGCAAGGGGACAGTTAAGATTAACCTCCGTCAGTACCGTTTGCGCAAAGCAGTAACTATGCTGTCCTACCGAAACCAGGTTATCTATCACATCAAGAATCTTTGGACCCATGAGTAGCTGCATCATTCCATACACCACCGGGTAATAGCTGGATAAACCCAATCAAAAGACTTCCGTTTAATCATGATAACCGGAAATAACACAGTATGTCTCGGGGAAACAGACCGAGAATTTTTACTGCAAGAACCATCTGAAGAAATAATAAACTATGAAGTAATGCAAAGTCCGGAATTAATAATGACTGTTTGTTGTATTAAATGTAAGACATTACTAGACAGTGGGATGGAAGAAAGCTGTATTTCCGAGAGGCTAGTAACTAGTATACAAGCCTCAGGACACATGTTACGTACAGTTCCAGTTCCCCGAGTGATAATTATTGGAGCTACATTAATAGCTAGTCCAGTGGTGTGCTAGCAAGTGCTACTGATTAAAGAAGGCGCAGGTAAACCAAAGAAGTTGTTAGCCTTAGTTATTAAGGGCCTTAGCCAGCCAATAAGTTCGGTGTGGAATTTCTCACACATCTTAAAATCAATTTATATTTTGGTGGCTGGATTATGTGCACCAGAAAGATGAATTGATGCTGCTTCTTCTCCTGAGAGCTGTATATGATCTGACAGGATTGTGGATTTATTAAGGAAGTACCTATGCCAGATAAATAGACCTGTATGACTACATTTGCCAAGCCGTAGCCAGTGTGAACGAGCTAGACAAATGACAGAGTTTGAAGCTAGAAAACCTTCTATTTTCAAATCAGCAAATATTTCAAAAAAACTTGTGCAAAATAAATTTTTCAAAGCAGATATTCAAGTCACGCCAGTCAAACCCTTTCGTTGACAATCCCATCCAATATCCACAAAATACGTCAGTGAAGCGGAAGTATATTCAATGTTAATGCTACCCTGGAATATTATTAGGCCTGCCTGCAGACCGTATTGCAATCTGATTGTCTGCATTCGCAAAAANAAGGACAGGTCAGTGCATTTGTGCCTGGAAGCATAAAAACTGAACGACATCACAGTTAAGTGAAGGGAAGTCCATATCCGAGGGACGATTTGTTAAGGCTGAACCAGTGAGTGAAGTCCATATGTACGATTGATTTGAACCCATAGATATTGGAAAATTCCTTTAACCGATGCAACGTAGCATTACACCGGATTTTTTTTCCGAAACCAACAGATCGTTTTTCAAGTTATCTTTTTGAGTTATGAAGTGCAGAGTCCCTGTTTACTCGCTGTGTAAACGGAACATGGAATGACCATTAAACATAAGAAGTCATAGTTCTGCAGGAAAGATGTACCATTGCTAGGTCATTTGCTCACGCCTACAGTAGTAGGCTTCTATCGCAATTATTCCAAGAGAGTTGCAGACAATAATTTACCCTTATTTGAACTTGTGCGTGAAGATGTACCAAGGGATTGGACAGAAGACAGGAAAAGATATTTTGTGGCCAAGAAGAATACATTATTAAATGCACACTGTATACACCATCCCATACAAGGGTCGACTTACTATCTTAACGCCGACGCTTTGGACTATGTTTGGGAACGATGGTAGAACGGCTGGGAGAAGACGGTATCAAATGGACAGTAGCAATGGCCAGTGGTACACCTAATAAGGCGGAGAAAAATTATTGAGTGACCGATAAAGAAATTTTAAGCGTTGTCAGGTCCAGGCAGCCCATCAAGAATAATTTGCTTGGCGAGAAAAAATTCTTTAGATTGAACACCAATCATTACTTATTTAAAAATGAGTAAGATATTTGGCAGCCAATTAACACCGTGGACATTATTAGAACAAGAGTTCGATGTGGGATTCTGACACGTGAGACGTACAGAGAATATGGCGGCAGACTACCTGAGCCGCATACCCGAAGGCTGTCCTCACACTTTGGAAAAACATTAGCGCGAATTTACCGTTGTGCAGGTAAAACGACAGCGAACACCTACTGTACATTGGTAATGTACATTACGCCATCTGTAAGAAGACCAGAGAAATAATCCATCCTGCAGAAAAATAATTGAGAAGTAACGTCAAGCTCCACCAGAACACCCGTTATAGTATAATTTGTACCTTACAGGAGAAGAAATTTTGTTATGTCAAGTCAGACTTTAGTCATTGTTTGAAGACGACTTGAATAATTGTGCCGGAGAAGCTTCAGCTACAGTCAGTAACAGACATGCATGAAATGCTGGGACATGTTGGCAGTTAGAAAGTATATGAAGCAGTATGCCGTCAGTTATACTGGAAGAAAATGCAATAAATGGTACCAAATGTGACCTGTGTCAGCATTGCAAGTATCTCCGAGAAAATCTGATGGGCGATTTGTAAGACATTATCCCCAGTTAACCGCTAGATTTGGTATCGTCGACTTTTTCGGTCCACTACTTTGGTAGAGGACTTGTTATACTTTTATTTTTGTCATAATAGATATATTAGAAAAAATCAAGAAATCGGATCCTATAGTTCAGGCGAATGCCTTAACTGTGTTAAATAAGATGAAACTGTTCGTTCAATAAGTAGGGCTGCAGGCCTGCATATTCTCAGATAAGGCAACTTCGGCCGTTAGACACCCACACGGAAATCCGGTGGAACGCTTTATGAAAAGCCTAGGGAGCATGCTGCAATCTTTCTGCTATACCTCGCAAATTAGCAGGAGGTATAAGCTAAAGCTGGTTGAATATGTAATGAACCATACGTTACACGAGTCTACCACCCTAACCCCGTGGGAAATGTTGACTGATCAGCAATCGGCGGTTGTAAGACTGTGCCAATTTATAAACGGCCACAACTATAGAAGAAAAGGCTAAACCTGCAGAAAAATTACGTGAAGGGATCACCTGCATTATAATGTTGATGCCCAGGTAACGTGAGTAAACACACACCTGCTTAGCCTTAAAGTAACGAGATTTAGGCACGCGATTTGTCCGTAGATGGCTACTATTCAAAGTGAACTGCAACACATTGTAGTTTTTGAAAGATGTTGAGCAGATGCCCTACGTGGTAAAGAATAATTCATATCTGCCTTAGCATGAACCTACAAGAGACATTGTTGAAAAGAGGTACATTTATTAATATAAAGGACAGCAAAAAGAAAACGTGTTTACGTTTAATAAAGACATCACCATTAGTAATTGCTGCTTATCCCGTGGAGACCTTTAAACGGGATCCTTAAGAAATTATGTGAACACAACCCAACACTTTACGCATGTTAGTTTAAACATTTGGTGCACAAGATACACTTTCAAAATGGTGTTTCTGGAAGATCATCGGACCTTCAACAGCCGAAAACCACGTTCGTAAAAACTCTAACACACAGATGGTGCGAACGTAGTAAAGATATGATGTGAACTCGTTAGCACATGTATTCCCATGTGCAATGCAGTTCGTCCATGCGGTTTTCTCTTGTGCGATAACTTTACCTAGAGACTCGTCTAACTGCAGACGCAGATCCAGTCCGATCTCAGTCCGCTCAGCAACTGGCTAAGCGTGCTTGGAACGGCTAGCTACGAGCTTAGTGATGTGCAAAATCGAATAAAAACAATTCGAGTATTCGATTGTGGCTGTATAATCGAATTTTAGATTTCTGTCTGTGGTATTCTAATAAATCATTTCGTTTGACGTATTCATTCTCGACAACAAATGTCACTACGTGCACTACTTTATTGAAGTTTTTTTTTTGTTTATCTGTAATTTACTTTTAATTTCTTGCAATTTTTGTACAAAGATTTCAATGTTCCTTTTTGAATTTTTTTCTTTAAACACAGGTTATGTCGAATATTGTACTAAAGGGGAGCTAAATTTTCCCATTATTCTTTTTGCTAAATAAGGAAAGATTCACTTCACAATTACGAATATGATCATTCGATTCACTTATGCGAATGTTTATACATATCTCCAAGAGGGAAGTATTTTATTCGAAATTCAGGGAATTAAATGGCAGCTACTGCAATAATTCGGATTATAAATATGCATTTTAGCAATTGTTTCCAGTTTTGTAATTTTTCGTAAATGGCAGAGAATTTTAACTCATCAAAATACTTGAGAAAATTAATTTATCATAGAAAATATAACCTATTTTTAATATAAATATACTAACGTACAGAGCGCAGTCTCACAGTTCCAAAGATTTATGTCAGATCAAGAATTCATATTAGAGCAAAAATGATCGAGAATTAATAATGTTAATGTTTTATAATATAAATAAATATTATAACTTCTTATGAACACAAGTGTCATAACTTCAGAAAAATATGAACTTAATTAAATCACTCAATAAAAGTACTTTCGAACAGTTAACTTGTGAAGCATTAACATTGTTGCCTTTTGATTAAGATAGAAACGGAGAAGAGAACCTAATATTCGGAATCCGAATGATTGATTCGATTTATGACAAGACTATTCAAATAAAAATAATTATATGTTGCCCATCACTAGACTTCACTGCCCTGCAAGCGACTCGTAAAAGGGACAGAGACGAACGTCGCTGGAAGAAACCGAAGAGAATCGCCGAGTTTCAGGTCAAAATGAGCTTTTCCAATCCAGGAGGAGAAAAAACTCTCTCATTTTATTTTAAAGCACGATGCGTTACTATTGTGTATTTATTTTATTGTATTTATTGTCGTCAAGGCTTATTTTTTACGGTTTGTCTCTTGCTCGGTTCAATCTAAAAATAGTAAAACTTAATTTACAGGATACGTATATTCTTCCACGAGGTATTTCTTGATGATGATGTGTATAATTACAGATAGTGTTTGGTAGAACAATATTTGATATGTGAAGTTTAAACAGATCTATTTTCAAGAAAGGACACTGTAGTCAAAATGCGTTACATTTTCAATAAAAGTTAGCTTTTCTGATGTTTTCACATGACACTAAATTTGGTGGTGCAGTCTGTAATACCTAAAATAACCGCTACAAATGCCTGTCAAGTTATCTCAGTTTGCTTTTGGAATGTGTATGTTAAAGTACATATTTTATTTGTTTAAATTTTTTAATTTTTTGTGCATTATTACTTTTGAATGAACGCCTTGACAAAGTATCGTTATTGTTTTTATGTAATTGTTGACAATCGGTGAAAGTTAGCATACAACGGTACAGATTAACTCGATTTCACAGTGTTGACCCCTCACTGCTGACACCTCAGCGCTTTCTTAATGCTGTAATGACGCCACGCCGTTCTTTTTAACAACCGGACAGTTTTTTATGTTTGCAATAATTTATATTACTATCCAACCGGCCGAAGACGAAAATATGTCGCAATTGTCTATAGTGAGGTGGAGGGAATTCAGTTTGTGATTATTTGCTAAGTGGATAGTGATCTCAGCTATGGATGATTTTCTGAAGCCAGGGTCAATCCCTCTCTATAAGTAACCATTTCTTCTTCCTCTTGACATAAATTGAGTATACCATCAAAAACAGAGCTGTCTGTTGCAGATGCATGATACACCACTACATTCGAGTTCTTGATGCCTCTGGTACAATATTCACCACCGGAAGGCTCTGGTTTCATATGGCTACAGTCCAGCTATATATTATGTTTGAAAGCACCATATTTTTCTACCTCATCAATAAATTCGTTAATTATATTATGTCTCATACTTGACAGGAAGGATCAAACATATTCTGATGTAATTTTTATATTCGGTGAAAGAAAATTATTTATATGACCCTCTAATATAAAACGCCTGTGGTGTACAGAATGGTTCACAGGGTCTACAGTTAAGGTTCACTACCACTGACTATAGGTGCATTGAATGTTGAGGATATACATAATACAATACTTAATTACGTCTTGGTTTTTAAACAGGTTTATTTAACGGGAATTCATTTACACAGTCCCGGCACTGTTGCGGGACTTTATACATACTTTCCCGGCACCTTGAGCCAAGAATTTACTCATACTTTAACGGTCTGCTAGTTCAGGCCTAATGGGCTGGATACACCGTTCTGGTTACATTTCCGACACTGTGTGGGCATTAGGTGCCAGGACAGGTCCCTGAGTGATGACGTTGTTACTTTTTTGCACAATTTGCGTGGTAGTTGTTCCGGCATTTGAAATCTGGTGAGTTGGATGGTCCGGATTCGTTCCGGCAGTTGATAAGGTCTGGTGAGCTGGATGGCCCTGTTAAAGGCCCTCTGTGGTTGGCTTATTGCACGCAGCTTGCTTCCTCTTGAAATGGCACTTCTCGTAGAAGTTCACCACTCGCCCCATTCTCGGCATGGGGTAGTAACTGACTGCTTACTACCCTACCATGTCACGGCAGGGTGACCCTCCGGCGGGCCCCTCACCCTGGCCCACGGCGCGGGGTTGCACTCGACTTTCCCACTAGCCTCGAAATGGCGCTTCTCGTTGAAGCTCACCAGTCTAATCCGTCTTATCGGCGCATTGTAACTGACTGACTTGTAACTGTCTGACTGGTGTGGTAACTGACATACTGACTCGCATCCCAGCGTGGTGATACTACTGGTCCGACGTAACTCTGGTAACTGTCTCTGATTCTGCCCCGCGTCTCGCGTCCCAATATGGCTGACCCATTCCTGATGAGACTGACTAATTGCGAATCCCGGTGTGGTGGTACCGAGTTCCATGCCACTTACTACTCGTTGCTTTGACTGTCTTTGCGAACTGATGTTGCCGGAGGTTCAATCTCCTCGGCCTTGGTAACTGTTGCACTGACTGACCTCTTTGTGGCGAACTGACATCAATGTGCGGTAATAATGAACTGACTCCTCTGTGCTGTAATAAGAAACTGATCCGCTCTTCTCTCGTAAATTCGCATATATCCTTTCTCGAATCCCTCCCTTAGATCCTACACATGTCACCCTTGTTTGTGGCAGGGGGGGAGGGAGGAAGATGCATTCCACAGCATACTTCTTA
>NQII01008502.1:32941-69858 GCA_002778355.1 Clitarchus hookeri | reverse complement strand
TAAACGGCTGAACATCTCTTCTTGGGAGGGGGCCGCGGCTGTGGCAAGACTAAAATGGTTTGCAACGTCGCCTGTAGCACGTCACGGTGGCTTTCTGGATTTGGTGATGTATTGGTGGGCCAGTTCCCAGTGTCGCAGTTCTGTGCTATTATTGTGATGAGAGCCGTACCACCTTCTAACAACAGTGCAGTCAAATTATTGTTTTGCTGATGCAAAATAGTAATTTGTGTAGTTGCATTTTTAAAATTAGGTTTTTATTCTGTGTGGGAATCGTCCTGATGATGCATGCCATTGCTTTTATTTTATACATTCATGCCAACTGTCTCTTTTATATGCATACTGATGCAACTACTTACAAGAGCAACATGATAGGAGGGCGATGTAGCATTTTACAAAACCTCATGCGTCTCTGGCGGGAAACACTCACAGGTCCAGAGACGTTTTGTAGTAATTCTTAACCAGCTGCTCAGCGATAGTAGGTCGTGATGGTATATCACCTGTCGTGGCCAGATCCTCTCGTCCTCTACGTCTTGAGAAGTTGCAGCTGTTGAGGAACCGAAAGTGTTTGGTGCCCCACACCTGGCCGCCATGATTGCTCTGTTGTTGCACGTATTACACGGTAGTTACATGAGCTAAATGTAGAGAGCTGTCAGCCTCTCCAGATGCTAATTACACACTGGATAAATCACATATTAAGAAAACACTCAAAGAACCTGGACAGGATGTTTNGTGAGGTTGCATGTAATTTATTCCTCTTATTCAGGTATGGTTACAAGAAGACCGCTTCTATACACTCATTAAGCGGGCTAGACACTCTAGTCTGTCGACGGCTAATACCGCACAAAGGAGCTTGCATATCCAATAAAATGACTTAAGCTATGTTAAGTTTTTGCGGCGTGCGGAGCCTGCAAGAGTTGAGAGAGGCTCACCTTCCGGGCCGGTGAAGTTACATGAATTATGGTTCCATTACCTAAAGAAGCTATTGAAAAATAATGATAGGTCAAATTGTTGTTGGGCCCGGAAGGGGTGCTGTTGAGTGCGGGCGGCTCTCATGAATGCTCACTTCAGACTGGCTACCCCAGGGTCGCCATGCTCATAGCAGGGACGTGAAAGAACATGGAAACAGAATCCAACCCTTTTATTACAATTGGCCGCATGGGAAAGTTCCCTTAGCTTGTGAAATGGTACATAGTCCCTAACGAAAAATGTATATAAAATAGAAAGTCTATTATTTTGAATAATTGGGACCAAAGGTAATTTGGATAATAGAAAATCCGGATAATGGTAATATGTGAAAATGAAGATAAGGGAATTTGTAAAAAATCTTTTTCACTAAACGTAAAATTGATAGCATATGCATAGGATATAGTAAGCTTATCCAAAACATAAACTGTACATAAAATAAAAAAAAATTAAATAATTTAACGAGTAAGCACCCAGATGTGTGTACTGTGAACAACACGTGAAAGGGTACATCACAAGAGCCAACACAAGTGCTCGTCTCTCCTCTGTGGGAAACACTGTGACGAAAGAGAATTTCATGTTTTTCTATTCTCTATATTTTTGAAAGGAGTCCAGATAACTGGTTGTCAGTGTAACCAACTTTCTACTGTACATTACATTTTACTGGAGTAACAATAAAAGTTGAGCAGACCACATTTCTGCTGGGTTGACTTGAGTTCATGATAGCGTTAAGTGGTAGTAAAGTAAACTATCAAAATTATTTCACACAACTGCACTACGTGATTAAATTAAGCTAACAAAAAACCTACAAACAATACAGTCATTTAATACCCTTTGATGACTGGCATCTGGACCACAGAGCTGTCGAGTGTGGTCTGCGTGATCGGACGAGCCGCGGATGGTGGTTGTGGCACGGTGCTCGGTTGGTGTTGTACAGCACAGCGGATGGTCGCGAGAGGGACGCGAGGTTGAGCTCACATCAGTACACACGTATGTACTGTGTATGTGAACTGATGATATTCTTTTGTTGAACTGGCAAGTTTCAGCCATTAAAATAACATATGTACATGAAATAAAGGACGTGGAACAAAAATTAATTGTTCACGTACATTATTATTTATGATATTATATAACATTTTAAAAATCATAAAATTTTTTGACATAATTTTAAAAAAAGTAGCTAAAAACATTCCAAAATTACCTTATAAAAACTGAAGAAATCATGGAAACATTTTCATAGAAAACAGGGGTATGTATTCACAAACTGAACAATACTTTAAAAGATAGACATGTTCTGTTAACATTATTCCTTAGAACTGCAGAGATGAACACAGATTACCTTCCAAGTGATAATATTATCTTTATTATAAAATTTAATTTTTAATGCAATAAAAGAGCTTGAGCAGGGGAACTTTTCAGTAGACTTGCTCAGGCTTGGCGTGAACTAAACATCCTAGGCTCGCAGACTTCTAGTCATAAGCATATTACAACTGAACTGAAAATCATCACTGCGTTTGTAATTATATCATTTTTCTGGCAAATATTTTACATTATTTTTTTAAAAAATATTTGGTTTATTTTTAAATGTTGCATGTCTGATTTTCTCATTTATGTAAAGATAGTATCTGTTGTCTTTGAGGATGATGTGTTTGAAGGTGGTGTTTGTTGTGTTTGGAGATAATATTTGTTGTGTTTGAAGTTAGTTTGTGTTGTGTTTTCATATGTGTTTCTTAAACACTAAAAGACAGTCAACTCACTATATGCATCATTATGTATATTCCATATCAAGTTTTTTTATTATTATTGTNTATATTTCAAGTTCTTTTATTATTATTGTTATTATTAGAAAATAGGTTAAAATTGAAATACAGTCATTGAGAGTCCAGATATGTTGCTTCGTTGCCTAAGTGATGGAACAATCAATTCACTTTAATGATTCAGTTCATTTGACTTGATTCAGTTTAGTGTGGTTCAGTGCAGTGTTTTGATACACTGAACAACTGAGTAGCAGATGTACGAGTAGAGTGAAGCAAACTTGTATTGCTCAGGCCAAGAGTTGTTTGAACCAAACATTGGGGGAATACCGATCACCTGGGTAGCCATGCAGTATTCTTCTGCTATTAGGGGATGAAAATATAGGTAGTGTGTATTCAGATGGATGGATGAAGTAGCCATCCAACACAATTTTCATAATTTTGTATAGCACTCTTTTGAGGCACACATAATTTAAAATCAGGCTTACGTTATATAATTTCAGTACTTATTTTACTCTCAAAACTTATTATTTGAAATCATTGTTTTAAATACAAATTATATTCAAAACATAGCTCATTTTTTCAAATTTAGATTTTTTTTTTTAACTTTTAGTGATAATAAAAATATAATAATATTTATATTATATTTAATCATGGTTTCAGTGGTTCATACAAAATTTTTTTCAGTTGCAGTTTATTCTAGGAAATATCTTTTCTTGTTGCATTATTTCTCGCATTCTCGTCAGGACAGTTACGGAACACAGCGCTCTCATAAGTAAAAATAGCAATAGGCATAACAGTATGTGAACAGTGGAATTCAGTTAAAGAATTGTGCTTGTTTCGCACATGGTCTGGCATGAGTATGTTGAGCTGGAAGAGTGGAAAGCTGCATATTTCCCATTAGTGCCTGTTCTATTATCTGAAGGGCTACTTAACTTCAGCTAATTGTGAACAAATGTCAATTTGCTCAACTAATGAACAAGACTGGGACCAGAGTGTAAAAAGAGTAACCTGAACGTTATTTTGCTCACTTTAAGTGGGACTAGTTTATGTACCAGTACCGACAATACACAGTAGTAACACAGTACTGTATGTTTATTGTTTACTAATAGAAAACTTCAGTAGTTTTAGAGAGTGTATTGTGTTTTACTTTGAAGTGTTTTAGTAAGCTTAAAGCTCTGTGTTTACTAACATCTGTGTGGTTTGTAAACTTGTCCTAAATGGTTGGTGTTCAGCACATTTAACATATCAAGATAAAAAAAGAAACAACAGGAGACATATTATAAAGGAATAAAGAATATTGTACGGTATGTGATGGCCATAATGCTGTAAGCAGAAAAAAAATGTTGGTTATTGCTGGGTTTGCCCTTGTTCTTCTGCAACACCAAGTTTATTTTACAACCAATAAATAAATGCAAATGAGAATACTTAATTTTTACGTTCTCAATACAATTTATCAAGTAAAGTTTTCTGTTATCAAAAGAGGCGATATCTTGTTAGTTTTACGTATCCACATTTGGATGAGAATAAAAAACCATTTACTTGAAATCACATGTAGGTATACTATAATAATGCGATTATTTTTCTTTTTCATTGCATTGACATTTTTGTACATAGAGGTACTTTTAGTGGCACAGTTGTTCAGACTTTGCAGATACTTATTTCACACTTTCTTACAATTTGCTATGTTATTTCCTTGATTACTTGATTAGTGTAAATAATGCTTAGTTGGAGTGGGACAATACCAGAATATGATACATTTGAAATCCACTTTCCTTGCTCAACGAGATATTGCATCATAGTGCATTTCAATTTCCTTCAACATTTTGGTTTTGAATGTCTCCGAGTCTGCTGTGGGTCTCACTTCAGGGTCCCACCTATACAGCGTGTTCTGTGGCTGAACTTTAATTACCACAACCAAAACTATTTCCACGACAACCAAACGCCCAACGCGGCCAAGTCTGCTATCTTGAGTTCTCATAACTGACCTTCACCAAGGATGAGCTCAAAGATGACTGTCTCTCACGTGCAGGTAGTCCTGATGCCACCGGTGCCAGAAATCTTGATGAATTTTCTGCAGGAGATTCCATCTTGACAGACGACCAGAAGGCACAGCTGTGAGATCTTCATCAGTAACAGTTTGTGATGGTCACAACGTTAGAAAATGACTTGGTGTCAATGGGGTGAGGTCAGCAGGGTCTGTAGACAGTGCAGAAAATGGGCAACAACTAAGGACTGCTTCAATTTTCGTAATCACAGTGTAGAGTTCCTCGTATGTCAAGATCTGGGTCCCCACAACCTTCCGTAGGTACGCCTTCACACTGATTTAACACCGGTCTCCCACAAACCTGCAAAATATGCTGCAGCGGGGATTGAAGTGCCACTTAATGTTTGGGTCACAATGATTTCTGGATCTCTGCATGGCTTTTGGCATCAGAGAAAAAATCCTTAAGCTTATGGATCTTCCTACCAACACCACCAAAATTTCTTCCACAGTCACGAAAGCCTCCATAGATAGTTCCGATACCAGCTCAAGATGAAGAGTTTTAGTTGAGAAACAAACAAACAAAGATAATCTCGGAATGTCCTTGATTTTCGACCTTTGCCCATCGTGATGGTGAAGGGTCATGCATAGTCCACGCCTGTTTTCAATAATGGTTTTGCTGGAGTGATCCACTCAGCCAGAAGACTTGCCATCGCAGACGTCATTGGTTTGGGCCGATAACGGAAACAAGTCATGCACTGAAGCAACCGCTGTCTCACCGCATCTCGCCCGTTTACAACCCAGAATTCCTGCTGCATAACAGACAACACGCGTTGCAGACCTGGATGAAGAAGATCTTATGCAGTTGGTCGATTATCAGTTCTACCAAGCGACACTTCTTTGGAAGCTGTAATGGGTGCTTCTGGTTATAGGGCAGCGATGATGCATGGAGCCTTCCGCCCACCCTAAGGATACCATCCTTGTCCACAAAGAGACTCAACCTCTTCAGGAAGGCTGAGCACTCCCCTTTCGTAATGGGTGCAAGCTCTGCACTGAATTCTACTGCCTGGGTTTTCTTAACCCAAAACAAAATAGATGCGTGCAACTCTGTAACAGTGAGGGGTCCCTTAACTCTTGTGTTGTCTGACTTTCTTAACTCAATGAAGTGAAGGCAATACGCAGTTATTCGTTTTATCTTATTCCAATATGAATATCGATCAAACAATGATAAGTCAATGTATTGCACACTTCCAATCAGAGACACTGGGGCACGACTTTCTGCAGACAAGCATTCCTCCATGTCTGCTCTCACTTCAGACTCACAAACTGGCTGGCAGGGCATTGAGCTGTTTCTCATCCACGAAGGACCTGTCCACCAGAGTGGGTGGTCGACAAGCTGTGATGACATCAAGCCCCTCGAGGCACAGTCCGCAGGATTGTCCTCTGACCGAACGTAGCGCCACCATTCTGGTGGTGTGTTGATCTGATTTCCCCCACTCTATTGGCATCAAATGTCTTCCGGTGGTGAGACGATGACTGGATCCACGCCAACATCACTGTTGAGTCAGTCCATGCAAAAGCATCACTAACCTTCAGTTAATTACCAAACTCTGTCAGCACATAGCGAATGGTCTTTGCAAGAAGCAGTGCTCCACAGAGTTCCAGTCTGGGGAGAGCAACCTTCTTGGTTGGGTCTACCGTCGATCTTGCCATTATCATGTGCACCTTCACTGGACCACTAGCAGGAATGACTAACATATACCACTGCAGCATAGCACTTCTCAGAGCCATCTGAGAAATCCATGAAGTTCCAACCTTGAGTCTGGTGAACTCACCAAGGGTCCTCGAGGAATGGTAATCTGCTTGACACAAGGGAGTTGTTCCCTCCATTGAGTCCACCTCGTTTGTTTGGCCTCTGGCAATTCTTCATCCCAGAACCCTTCCAACCACAGCTGTTGAATAAAGTGTTAAGACAGTAGCAGTAATGGCGACAGCCACCCAAGTGGATCAAAAATTAGTGCCAAATCAAATAAGACACCTCTTTTAGTCAGCACTCTACCTGGTGATCATACCTCGTATGATAATACATCGCTACTTGGCATCCACTGTAGACCAAGAACCTTTAGCGGAGTGGCTCCGTCATCATTGCTGAACATATGCATAATGGGCTGTTGAAGATGGGGCTGATGCGATACTGCCATGAGCTCAGAGCTATTGCTTGCAAATTTCCTAAGGCAGAAGCCACCTGATCGCAGCATATCCACCAACTCCTGCTGAAGTGCTACGGCTTCCTGCACCAACTCTGCTTCAGTCACCACATCATCCACATTGTATCNCAACTCTGCTTCAGTCACCACATCATCCACATTGTATCTGTTTTTAATACCATGCCAGCATGTGGGAACTTGTGACCCTCATCATCTGAGAGCTGACTAAGAAAGCGAATAGCAAAAATGGAGAAGCGGTGACTCCATAAGTGACTGTCTTCAACATATATTCCTTACCCCTTGATGATGTGTCGAAATGCCAGAGTATACATNAAGGCAGAAGCCACCTGATCGCAGCATATCCACCAACTCCTGCTGAAGTGCTACGGCTTCCTGCACCGACTCTGCTTCAGTCACCACATCATCCACATTGTATCTGTTTTTAATACCATGCCAGCATGTGGGAACTTGTGACCCTCATCATCTGAGAGCTGACTAAGAAAGCGAATAGCAAAAATGGAGAAGCAGTGACTCCATAAGTGACTGTCTTCAACATATATTCCTTACCCCTTGATGATGTGTCGAAATGCCAGAGTATACATNAGTGACTCCATAAGTGACTGTCTTCAACATATATTCCTTACCCCTTGATGATGTGTCGAAATGCCAGAGTATACATTGGTAGTCTTGATGACATGGATCGATCATGATCTGTCTCTCCATCTGTTGAATGTCCACTGTAAATTCAATTGTATCCAACCAAAAGCAGATTATTAAGTCACTAATGTCACACTGACGTTTTTGTCTTGAGAGCAGCACCTCATTCAGTGAATGTCTCGATGATGTCTTGGCTGAGGCATCAAAGACAACTCTCAGCTTGGTGGTCGTGCTGTCCAGTTTCAAGACGTAGTGGTGAGGGATGTCATAAGATGAACCGTGGATGATATATGCTTCGGTATCTCCTCCATATGGCCTGGTGCAAGATAATCTGTCATAAAATCTTGGTAGAGAAGGTTTACCTGTGGGTTCAGACGAATTCACCACTCTAGATGGTACAGTCTTCTCAAGACTCTCCAAGTTCTGGCCCTGTTGATTTGAATGGAAGCACAACTATGTACCTTCCATTAGGCTGAAAATGTGAGCCAAATCCCTACAAGTAGTCCTAAACAGGTGATATTGCGCTGGATCCGTTAAGGCTTTTTCTGCTAGAATTGCAGCCTGTTGCAATCAATTCTCTCCGCCCGCGCCAACCTCAACTGTGCCGCTGCTGCCGCCATCACGAACCACCAATGCCGATCAATGACCCGTTCACCGATACTGTTCACTTGTGTCCCCAAAAATAGCTTCGCCAAGACCCGTTTCCATGAACGAAACAAACAAAACAGCATGACCCGTTCATCCAACCAAAACCTCGCCCTCCACTTTCTCTTTCACATCACAACCAAGTACGACCTTTCCCCAGCTTCACTTACTTCAAATTATTCNACCTCGCCCTCCACTTTCTCTTTCACATCACAACCAAGTACGACCTTTCCCCAGCTTCACTTACTTCAAATTATTCTGTCCTGCAGATCTTGCAAAGAGCACGCAACTAGACCAACACCACAATACCAAATACTGTGAGGTTATGTTGGACGCGCAGCCGCAGTGCCGTTTCCCCAAGGACACACTGCCATGCCGAACCNTACCAAATACTGTGAGGTTATGTTGGACGCGCAGCCGCAGTGCCGTTTCCCCAAGGACACACTGCCATGCCGAACCATTGCCACTGTTACTTTCCATATTATGTTTCCGCACCAATCCGGCCCCCGGAGGACCAAAAATGTCCTGAGGCGGAACTTTAATTACAAAAACCAAAACTATTTCCACAACAACCAAACGCCAGAGACCCGGCCTAGTCTGCCATCTTGAGTTCTCATAACTTACCTTCACCAAGGACGAGCTCAAAGTTTAACTTAACCTGGATGACTGTCTCACATGTACGCCACACACCCGCCACCATCAGACAATGTAGTGTCTGCCTACTTCCGTATTTACACTGGTGACTGAACATAGAGTATATTCAGACTTTAAAATCACAGTAGATAGTGAGAATCTGTTTCTTAATCATTCATAAAAATTATGGTGGTTGTTGAGTTAGAAATACCGAAAAAACCCAGAGGCGACCTAGGTTTGTATGTTCATAGAATGTTTGTTCATTTTTATGTGCAAGGTTGACACGCTTCGAGCGACGTCATTCTCTCATCTAGCCTTGCCACAGCCGCGGCCCCCTTNCATCTAGCCTTGCCACAGCCGCGGCCCCCTTCTAAGAAGAGCCGTTATGCGATACACGCCACAGGACGGCTTCCAATCCAGGGTGGCTTGCCCGGCCGTTGCCGCCTGCTGCGCTGCAACCCGCTTCGCATCACGTCGCCGCTTATCTCCCCAGCGTCTGGCGCATGAGGGGAAGTCTCCGCCGCTCTCAGTTATTCTCTTCTCTCCTTCGCGTCTCTCTCTCCACACCCCGTAACCCCCACGCTGGTCCTGTAAGCCGAGTATAAATAGGATCCGCAGTCCTCTGTTTGAGACTGTCTCGTGCTAGTCCACTTGCCCAGTGTTACACTCTGCCCGAGAGCACACCGACGGCTGTCTCGCACCAGTCCACTTGCCCGGTGTCATGCTGCCTGAGAGCCACCAGACTTCACGTCTCCCTTCACAGAATGTCACGCTGCCCGAAGAACTACTGACTTTTTCAAGTTGCATCAGTCTTACGCGGTTCAGTCGAGATCTCTGCGCTGCACGACACTGCCACGCTGCCCATCAGCATACAGAAGCCCCCGTGCTTCCAGGTACCTTGTAGCTTACTCTCAGCTATCACGAGTGCAAGTACCACAGTCTTGGGGTTGCCCTCACCCCTGTGCTGCCGCGTCTTCCGAGACATAAGTAACTATACCAGTTGACAACTTAGGACCGGCCCTTCAGGCCTCAGTCAGGACACAGGCTGGTTTATGTGCGTTTTAATTGAGCAAATCGGACTTGGTCGAGTTGTCTCTCCAGCACTCTGTATTCCCGCACCTTGTCCTTTCTCTTTCTGGTTCTTCACATGTCCTAGTATGACTTTTCTAGGGTTAGCCATGAGCCGACGCCTTGCTCTTTTTCTCTCCTATTGATAACTGTCTCGAAGTGCAGCGTAGGAATCTTGCCTTCCTGTCCCTCATTAGAGCAGTTGTCTCTTGGACTACCGACCTTCCAGTAAGTGCCTGGGTCAGACCGTGACGTTCCACACACCAGGTTTCTTGGTTGGAAACGACAGCCCAACTCCCAACAGGAGTCCTGCTCTTCGTGACACCTGGGTCAGACTGCGATGTTCCGCGCGCAAGGGAGCCATGGGAGTGGACGCCCTTTGCAGTCTACTGTAACCTCCAGCTTGGAACTTGGGTCAGACTGGAACGTTTTGCATGCAAAGTCTCTGGGTTGAAGACCAGTAGTACAGGCCTTCTACCTCACCTGACCACCGCATCCCTCATTCCATCAGGCTGTGTCTACCCCTTACTGGCCATCNCTTCTGCCTCATTATAGGGCTGGGCTGGGCAAAGATGCCAAGCTAGGATTAGCTTAGGCTGGGGTACGAAGAAAAAACTGCCCAGGTGACAACCAGGTATACTCCTGGAAGAAAGAGGAGGCTGCACGTCAAAGAGGGTCAACCGTCAATCAGCTCAGCAAGCTCCACTTCTAACCTCCTCTGGCACGTACCACGCACAGTATCTCCAAGGCCACCTACGCCACCGAAGAAGACACCCAACTTTGTCTGGCCAGCTAACATTACAAGGGTAGTCAGGGTCCTTAACTTCACACCAGCTTACATTCCAACCAGGGCACCCACTCGCCCATAGCTTGCCTGCGGGCAACTCAAAGCTTAATGCACAATTATTGACATGGCTAAAGCCTACAACTCGGGCACCAGGAAAAACCCCGTTTAAGTGACGACCACTGCCTTGGTCTTTCCCTCCAACAGCATATCCCACTAACAGTAAGTGATAAGGCGACAAGGCACTCAACTGAAGAATGGTCTTTCTCTCGTCAATTTGTCTCGTAAAACTTTCAGCGGTCACCCTATAATTTTACGGTGTAATAATGACAAAACTATTCTGCATTCTCCTATGCTACCAAAAGTTTCGTAACTAAAATTTATTGTGAAACATTTACATTAGCCCTTTTTCATTAAAAAAAAAAAGTGCATTAGATGCAGAAATAGACAACAAAAACGTACATCTGGACGTGGAAAATTTCTTTAATACTATTCATACGCAAATGCCACTCAAAAATACGTAACAGTTTTAAAATGAAAATCATACGATTGGAGGTCTGCGCACTGTTTGGGGGCCTAAGCAGACGACACCCTTAAGACTAAACCTAGGCTATGTAGTCTGTGTCCATTCTTGACCCTTCCAAACTCAATTTAATTTATGATTTGAGGTGCTGCAAATAAAAAAAGGAGTGATTCATGCTGTACTTAAGCGGAAACAGTAAGTGTTTTATTTAAAAGAAGCTTTGTGTTCAGCTATAGCAGTACAAGCTACTCATGCCATAGACCAGCAACACATTAACACTCGTTGCCAACAGGGTGTTGGGCCACGCGGTGTAGAGTACTGCTCAAGTATAATCTTCCTGTGCAACATAAGACACGATTGTGTGCACTGGGTTTGAGCGGGTTAATATGACAGAAATTCAGTTCACTGAGCTTGTGAAATGTACTCGTGTTCGTGTAAGCTGAAGACATATCAACGTCACTCTTAGTTTTGATTTAAGGTGCTTGTAAACAGCATGGAAAGGAATCTGTATGTGAGAGATTAAGGATGGACGTAGCTATTTACTAAGGAGAATTCAAAGAAAGTTTTAAAATATGTTTGTAAATATAATTTGATGTGCTCTATTTTTCAAACTTAGTGATTATTATAATATTACATATTTTTTAGGCCATCATCAAGTTGTAATCAGCCCCAACCAGGTTATACCCCAAAGAGGGCAAGTTTACAAACACACACATGTGCTAACTTGTACATACTAATGCATAACTTTCTGCATGCTATGTAGATGGATGAGTGGCTGGATATCAGCAAGAGTAACCTTAAGCTTGCCCCGAGCTCTATTCAGCAGCCGGATTGTTTCGGCTACCTCATGAGGCTCGGCGTGAAGTGGAAAACATGGAGGCGGCGGTACTGTGTCCTCAAGGATGCCTGTCTGTATATCTATCAAGACAATACGTCGGAGAGTGCCCTGGGTGAGAGAGAGTGTGTTTCGTAGTCGTAGTGTTTGACCCGTGTCTCGTGTCACTTTTCATGTACCTTTGTTCTTAATTTCCTTCATTTTGCAAGTAGTTCTTTGTTGCTATAGGATTTATGCTTTGTGACAAGTGACTAAAGTTTGTATAACTATGTTAATGGTGTGAGTGAGAGATAGAGAAAGAAAATGAGAGAGAATGGATGAATGGGATGAAGAATAAGTAAGAAAGGGAGAACAAACAAGAGAAAATGAATAAGAAAGAGGGAGGATGAACTTGAGAGGAGGAATGAGTGAGAGAGTAAAGGGGAATGAGCAAGATAAAGGGTAAATGAGTAGGAAAGTGAATGAGTTGAGTTGAGAGATTTGGCCGCTCTTAAAAATGAGGTCTTGAGAGCCAATGAGGGTGTGAGAATGGAGCACCAGTCTGCATGGGCAGGGGAAATGGGAGATCCCAGAGAAAACCCGCCGATCAGCAGCATTGTCCGGCACAATTCCCACCTGCGAAAATCCAGGAGTGACCCAGCTGGGGATTGAACCTGGTTCACCTTGGTGGGAGGCAAGCATAGACTGCTCAGCCATTGTGGTCCCAAAGTGAATGAGAAGAAGAATGAGAGAAAGAGATTGAGAAAGGAAAGGGTAGGGAAGGAAAGAATATATGTGCATGCTGAGGTTTTCTCCATGTTTGAACAGACATAAGAAAAATACTTTCTTTGCTTTATAACAGCAGTTGAGATTATACAGGCAGTTTCTAACTTCAAGTTTTATCTGTGTGGTTTATTTTTCATTACCTCATGCAGCTGTTTGAAATGTTGTACCACATAACGTAATAACAACTAACCTTTGTTATTATTTAAGGGATGGTGTGCCTCCACGGATACAGAGTTCAAAACTCCAATACAGGAGGGAAGAGATTCGCGTTTGAATTTATATCTTCAGACAGCCATCAGAGACATTTCTACTTCCACACCGACACAGAAATGGACAGAAAGAGGTGAGCCAATTTGCTGAGTATGATAATGTAGATAACAATAATTTATGACCATGAGAAGTGCAAGTTATAATAATTAATTTTTAAATTTTGAATTTGGGAACTTTTTGAAAATGTTTGTGTTACACAATTACAATTATCTTGGTACAAAAACTACCAACAAGAGTCGGACTAGGTACGCTAGGCAAATGTTTTGACCGCTGTGTTAGCGATATTGTTTGCCACTGCACCTTGTAGACTACAGTGAACCGTCTGCACTTCCTCCTCGTGTAGTGAAGGATGACAGTGGGCAAGGACGGGCGAGGAAGACATGCGTTAGACACCTTGCTGGAAATGTTCCTTCCTATGACCTGAATAAACTTCAGCAAATATCGCAGGCGTGCTTGGTATAATGGAAATCCAGGTGGTTTCATGGTAGACGACAGAATTCAACTGTGATGGACAGTTGTACATTGTTTGATGCAAAAAGTGTCGAAAAGGTCTTTGTTATTGTATTACAACTTGATTCCTGCCGCAGGGAAATAGCGTCTCATGAGTGGCACCAGAGTTTTCCTCTCCATTCAGATTGATAATAAGGCAGTGTGACAAATTTAGGGTAGTGGCGTAATTTGTAGGCCAGGGAGGTAGAACAGTAAGTTGGGTTATGTTGTATGCTTCACTTCTAAAAACGTGAGAAACATATAAAGGCGTATATTTATCCTCTGCAATAATAAGAAATGAACCACTTGTATTACACCTTGTGACAAAGTAACAATTGCTTATGCCCTGCCTGTAATCTGAAGCCAGTGATAAATGTAATAGACCACTTTTATCTCATTCCTCCAGTAGACTTTTCGTACTTTGCTCTTTATGGCTGCAAAAACTGTAGCACAAAAACTGACAAAATTAAATTTTTGCACTTTCCCAAATGAGGATAATCAAAATAATGGAATAATTGTTACCAAAGAGGCAACAACATAAATGTTAAAACTTTACAGAGGAGTCATAAAAATTATTTTCAGTACATATTAAATAAGTGTTGCTGTTTGCGAAACTGTTTCGTATGCTTTATCACCATAAGTATTAATGAAAAACCTATTTGCTCATTTACTCCAGCAAAAATGGTGGCCCCAGGTCACAAACAGCAAGAAAGTTGAACACAGTTTAGCTGAACATGTCAAACGTGGAAAAGTAGTAGTTCATGCGCTAATCACGTACGAGTGCCAGTAGCGATGGATGTGTCTAGTGATTTTATTTTGTATTATTGTGATGTATCTGCACTCATTACCAAAATTAATTCACAACTTAGTAATACGTTATTTACAGTTATGTACTTATGTCAAAATCACATACTTTTATTACTATTATTCAATTCCATATTAAATGAGCCATGCTATTCTCACAATTACCTTTCTATTACTTACGTTAAATGGTGCCTTAATGGCTACAAATTTGGTTGTGTTAGGTGTTTTGGTGGAAATAACTGGAAAAGTACATGAACATTGGATACGTACCACAAATTTTTATATTTTTAGTTTTACAAGCCAGATCAACAATAAAGACAACTGGCTGTAAAACTCGCAGTGAGTTACTTACAACCTCTACATCACCACTTGTTCGCCATCATGTCGCCCATTTTTCAACCGTAACACACATTCACAAAATCAATAATGACACAATAAATAGTATTACTGTGTGTTGTGTACTGTTTTCTTAGTGGCAAATAAAATATTCTATTTCTTGATCATGGTTGGCCCTGTGATGCCACATCAATAACATGTACAAAGGAGGTAGGTTAAGTGGCTATGTTTTGCCATTTAATTGTACCAATATGAGGTAAGTGCTAAATTATAAAATATGGTGGGGATAGGCAGCTAGGCTGCTAACTACATTTTAAAAAGGAGAAAGAAAACAAAAATACTCACACTGCAGTACTTGCAGGTACACACACACACAAAAGTTGGATGAACACATTTTCCGTGTGGATGGGCGGTCCCGCTGTTTCGCTGACTCTGCCAGCTTCTTCAGGCGGCAAGTGATGGCATAAGTTAGGTTATATTACTTTAGGTAAAATTCATTTGCCTCTTATGCTGCTTTTTACTACTCTCATTCATGTAAATAGCCAGTTTTGGACATGTTTTAATTTTTCATTAAAAATATAGTGAGTGACAAATGACGTCTTCAGAACACTATTTCATGCTCTTATTGGCTTTCTGAAGTCCTTGGAATGGTTTGCAACTGTTAGTTTACGTTTCCAACAGATCTCANGATCTCTATTTTCCCATGTATTTCGACAATGCTATAAGATGGTTAAACACGGCCGTCCTCAGTAGTATTAGTTATAAGGCCACTACATTGAAAGCATTGTGAACCAGAATCACCCATTTTCAACTGCTTACAATTTCTTGCGATTTAAATGGAAATTTTTGCTTTTTATGGTAAAACAGCAGTGCATATCATGTTTCAGTATAGACATAATGTATTTTGGCCAATTATAAGTCCTTTTTGGATTTTCCAACATTTTCAGGGTTTTTTTCATTTTATTTCTGCAAATGCCACAGTTTTAATGCAGTTAGCATGTGTAATGGATGGTGTTCTATGTGAATCACTCTTGTTGTGTTCTGTACAACATCTTGATTAACATTGTCACTCTCTTTATGTAGTTAACAGGGTACATATAACTTTGTTGCATTAAGCAACATTTATGAAGCCTGAAGCTGGCCCGGCCAGCGAAACTTCATGACTTCATCCCAATGTAAAATGTGTTTGTCCAACTTTTGTGTATATTATGTATCTATTCGAGAGTACCACTCTGTGAATACTTGTGTTTTCTGACTCATTTTTCAAATGTAATAAAGTCTGTCTAAATAAAAATTACATTGTTTATGTAAATGACTTGATCCTAATAGTTAATATGAATACGCCTTTCTGGGTGGCAGAGATGCTGTGTTGCCATAAATGGGTGTTTCCTTTATTTATTTATATTCAGAAAGTGCAAAAGTTATAGTGTGTTATATAAGGAAACTATCTATTACGTAAGTAACATTTCAGACATTTACTTTATCTTTATCTTACATATACAGCTTTTGCTTTAAACACTGAAACAGTTTTAGAACATTGACCCAGAACCCTCTACATATTACTACTCGCTTTTTTACTTGTCTGCCAACCAGGCACTCAGTTGACTATAATCTGCACCCTAATACATAGTAAAATCACACAGGAACATAAAATATCATAAACGTATTCATTTATTAACTAAATACAGTATTCTAAAGCACTAAATTGTATACCATCGATATAACAAAGAACAAGTCTTTCAGGGTAGGGTATATTATATCCAGGTTGATTTTAAAACAAAAAGCAATGAACTACTTTGTATTGTTACAAGACGCATGAGGGGCGAATCGGAGTTCGTTAGGGATGGAGGTCTTAATAAAAATAAAGAAACTAAATTTGATTTTTAATTTATTCACAATTAAATTATCTATCTCCACTATTACTCTTTCTATTTCTCAGTGAGTGCAATATTTAATGTCTATTTAAACTCTAGTTACTGTCCTCNTATCTCCACTATTACTCTTTCTATTTCTCAGTGAGTGCAATATTTAATGTCTATTTAAACTCTAGTTACTGTCCTCATTAATATCGATGTTTTTTTTAGAAATAGTCAATTAACTCATACTCATTATTAACACACGTTCAGTCAGTCTTTTGCCATCATTTGTAATTGTAATGTCTTTCACTCTCGGAAACAGTCTAACAGTCCAGCCTGCCAGTTGCACTGTTCCCTGCTCTGATGCTCGCAGTCACAGATTTTCCTCCCGCTGGTCACTTCTGGCATTACTCATTGCTCTTCTAGCTCCTCGTCTATCACTTAACGTTGCACAATCGCTCAGACTCCCGACTCTCATAAACTCTCAACTCGTCAACTTCCCTGGAAGGTTCAACGCACCTTGAGTCACGCCGAGAGAAACAGGGTGAGTAAACCAGAAAATTCTTCAGATAAATGCAGAAATTCTATCTGCCGAAGGTCAGAAGCGTGTGAGCCGCCAAAGGGCTATTGCAGTGAAATGCCTTCATAACTCAACACCCTGGTAGGATTATCGTTCGCCTGTCAATCAAACATTCCTTTATGATTTGCATCCCGNCTGTCAATCAAACATTCCTTTATGATTTGCATCCCGATATATCACTACTCTGTCCTCCATACACTCTTCGCTCGTTCAGGCGATGCAATATCAGGACCATAGTAGAGTGACAGTCAGTCGATGTGGACAATCTTTGACTCCATCCGAGAGCCTCGATGACAAATCCAAAATACATCATCTTCTTCATAATCCTGTAGGGGCCGTCCCAACACTTCTGTAGACTCGAGTACCCTTCTTGCCTCGGAGGGTTGTACAGCCACACCATTTGTCCTTCTCGAAACAGCTCGCCCGACACTCTCTTGTCATACCAGGTCTTCATCCTGTCACTTGTGGTGTACGCTGCAGGTTGTGGCAGGATCCTTGTCCGATGTACCCCGAAGCACTGGTATCGCCTGTCGAGTGCCTCACTCCACCTGGTTCTTTGCCCCCGAGGCACTTCCTCCACGAGACCGCTATCCTCCAAGCCACTACCGAGAGGGACCACCACATCACTCGCTTCATGATCACTGCTGTGTGATACAGGGTGCACAGGGCATCTGGACCAGCACACGCAGGCCAGCGTGTGGAGGTGTGCAGCTTGCAACATCAGCTCGTCGATGTGGTGTCTCAGTTGTCGGACATATGCACGAAGCTCACAGATTCCTTCACACAAGTGCTTCCATGGCTCATCAAAGCCATCTGTTCATCTCGCTGCTGCTGCTGCTGTGTTGGACAATAGGCTCTCAGGTGCTTCAGCTGTCCACGTGGCCAATCAAATATAGTAGAATTTTCTGTTAAGAAGTCAACCACCCCCTTAATTCTCTTATTTTCCTGAAATTCCCNGGCCAATCAAATATAGTAGAATTTTCTGTTAAGAAGTCAACCACCCCCTTAATTCTCTTATTTTCCTGAAATTCCCCAATCTTGTTTGAGAATTTTTTTCCTGCTCTTACCTTCTCTGCATTACTCTTCTGCTGCCATTTATTTTTCAGGAAGTGTCTGTATTTACTTCAGGCCATCCTTACAGAAAGTAACAGCTTTTCATCCACAGGTAAATGAATTATCTCACCATAGTGCTTACTTACGCCATAGATAATACTTTTGGCAACGAGTGACTGTCCACATAGGTTTTCCACCGACAGTAATTCATTCATTGAAAGCCACCTTCAACAGAGGCACTGCCACAAAATAGAATTANACATAGGTTTTCCACCGACAGTAATTCATTCATTGAAAGCCACCTTCAACAGAGGCACTGCCACAAAATAGAATTACATATAATTCAACAACCTCCCACTGTTGTAAATAGTTACCTTTGCCACACATATTCTGATAAAAAAACTCATGTATGCCAACGTTTGCACTAGTTTCACACTTTTCAAGGTCCACTATTATCTTGGGAATGATGAGATAAATGTGGTATTACAATGCAAGACTAGTTTTTCTTGNCACTTTTCAAGGTCCACTATTATCTTGGGAATGATGAGATAAATGTGGTATTACAATGCAAGACTAGTTTTTCTTGACCGAAACTATAACACTGCATTTTCCTTATTAAGGCTTACAATTTTGTATTTTGCAGAGTTCAGCAAAATGTGAACTTTGTTTTACAAATGTGGCCACGATTATTTTCGCAGATGGCTTGCAGCCCTCGAGTACTCCATCGACCGGTGGATCAAAGTGGGGTGATGGCAGAGGACCAGACGTTCCAGCCCAGACTGCAGTGAAGACAAAACCACACAGCCGCGCACACTGTCTTAGTTTCGACGGCATGACTGGATCAGCTCACAGCGGGAGCCAACAGATACATTGTATAGCGAGCAGTCGTCGCGACCGCAAGCTCTTGGCCTCGTGGTAGCGTGACGGCTGACTGCGAGAGAAACGAATCACAAGCTGAACGATATTCGAAACCGAAATGATGACTGCAACTAGTTTGTTTACAACTGGANGCGAGAGAAACGAATCACAAGCTGAACGATATTCGAAACCGAAATGATGACTGCAACTAGTTTGTTTACAACTGGAAAAAAAAAATATGTTGTTATTTCAAGCAAAGATATTATTTTAAAAATGTAATTGAGATGGAGACGGGTATGCAATGAAATAGTGAATGCAAAGTGATGTGAAAATATTAGTTTTTGNTAAAAATGTAATTGAGATGGAGACGGGTATGCAATGAAATAGTGAATGCAAAGTGATGTGAAAATATTAGTTTTTGATCTAGGTCGAGAGCAGTGGTTGGAATTGAGAGTTTCTGATTGTGGGAGGCACATAATTTTGGAGTATTTTCTTTGCTGCACAAAATTATAGAATGATTCCATTTGGTGCACAAGAATTCTTGCATATATGTAACCAGTTCCCACTATTGTATTACGCATTCTTACTAAATGTGTGAACAGTAATTGTCTTTTGAATTCAAAGTGATTCTAAGTATTTGCGTAGCATTTTTCAGAAAAANAAATGTGTGAACAGTAATTGTCTTTTGAATTCAAAGTGATTCTAAGTATTTGCGTAGCATTTTTCAGAAAAAAAAATCTTTTTTGATGTTACTGTTGGCCTATTTGTTTAATTGTAAATTATAAATTATTGTTTTACGTTTTNAAAATCTTTTTTGATGTTACTGTTGGCCTATTTGTTTAATTGTAAATTATAAATTATTGTTTTACGTTTTTTGTGTACGTTATTTGGTGTAAACTGAATCGTGGAAATTAATGTATGCTCGTAATTAAAAACTGCAAAACAAGAGTCCATAACAGTGTACCATAGTAGCGGTCAAGTATCTGGATTTACAGATTGCACCATAAGTTTGTAATACGTAAATACAAAGGGCCATGTAATGGTTAAAATTGCTTCACAATACAAATTTATTGTGATTACCAATTCAGCATAATAATGATAAGTGTTAGCATATTAGAGTCTGTTGAATATATTTTCATGCACAAAATTACTGCATGAAAAAAAAATATGGGTAGTGTTATTATATCATTTGTTGTTAGAAATTTATACTTAGAGCAGGTATGTCTCTCTCTTAATTGTTGGGTAGAAACTATTAAAAAAAAAAANTTGTTGTTAGAAATTTATACTTAGAGCAGGTATGTCTCTCTCTTAATTGTTGGGTAGAAACTATTAAAAAAAAAAAGAGATGCTGTTTAATGCAAATTGTGTAGTTCCATGTTTTTTTGGTCCTAAATNAAAAAAAAAAAAAGATGCTGTTTAATGCAAATTGTGTAGTTCCATGTTTTTTTGGTCCTAAATTTGCTACAACAAAAGCAGTTGTTACTCTCCTCCTTGCAAATCAAACGTAACGATTTGTAAACTGTTTAATCTGGGCNACAAAAGCAGTTGTTACTCTCCTCCTTGCAAATCAAACGTAACGATTTGTAAACTGTTTAATCTGGGCGCATTATACGCAGAGCCAAAGTAAGCAGACGTTAACATGTTTCATGAGTTAATGTGTAGTTTTTCGCTGTTTCCAGGTTTTTCGCTGTTTCCAGGTATGTAAGCTTTCTTTTCCCACAAAGTGTGTTACAAAAACGTGTTCTCTACGTTTGCTCTTTTCAATTCACAAGTTCGTATTTAATGTGAATTTGACTTCTCACTGTAGCAATTGTACTTCNCTCTACGTTTGCTCTTTTCAATTCACAAGTTCGTATTTAATGTGAATTTGACTTCTCACTGTAGCAATTGTACTTCCCTTGAGGGGAAGGGGGAAAGTAAAATAACTCAGCGTTCAGTATTATTAAGAATTTTGTGTGGTCAAATACAACAGGCTCAAATGTTAATGCTAACGTGTAGAAATTTCATAGTAATTTTTTTTAACAACAAATTGATTTATTTTGAAAGACAATGAGTGTATTATGAACATAATTGTTTGAAGCATATGGAACTACATTTGTAATTGAAAACTGCAGTTGGAGTACATAATTTGTGTGTTTTATCCAAGTATTAAATATGAGCATAATTTATTTTGATAATATTGTAAGGGTTCCTNGAGTACATAATTTGTGTGTTTTATCCAAGTATTAAATATGAGCATAATTTATTTTGATAATATTGTAAGGGTTCCTCAAAAATTGTGGACACCACTGGCTTGGTTAGACATTCATTTAATAATATGATTGAAATGAAAACATTTAGCTGATTGGCTTTAGTAACAAGCCATTAATCACATTTTGATTAATAACAATATTCCTTTAAATCTCAACTCACCCAAGTAAAGCTACGTAACTGCCATAACGTAATTTATTAAAAAAAAAAGGGTGTTCTAAAGTATAACACTTAATTAATATTTTTGTACAGTAATTATAATAGATATATATTAATCATAAATAATAAATACAATAGTTAAAGTTACTCCAACATTATGTGCCATTAAATGCACAACTTCAGGAATAATGCAGATATTACAATTTTTATAAATAACTAAATAATGTGCAGTACGGTAATTCATACTTCTACCCACTAAATTTTTGGCAATTTAACTAGAGTTTTTAAAAGAGGTTTTATAACTATGTATAGAAATGATTGTGATTCTGTTGTAAAATGTTAGCACCTTTTGTAATTTTTTCTTTTGAAATTGTTGTTTTTTTTAAATAATTTTCACTAACTAACTTTTAGATTTCATGTTGCTCTGCAGTGTACGGAAGTTTTAATTTTATAAATACGTATTAGATATTTATAAATATCATAATGATTTCTAACAAATATTTTAATTGGTAATCTAACGGTATTCATATTCCTGTACATAATTACTTTTTAGTGTTTTATACAAATTGCTATTTTTAATCCAGTAATTGCATTCTACAGCTAGTCATCAACAGAGAGTACAGTTTCTAAAACTACACACAATTCCTTATGATTTATGAATATGTGCACTATTGAATTCTCGGTATACAACTTAACTTAACTCTTTCTTTTTTACATTCGTGATTTTTGGTTTTACCCTTTCCTGTAATTTATACCTTTGGTCTCCCTCCGCATATTTATACACCTTTTTTAATTTTGCGCTATACTGTTTCTTTGAGAAGCATAAATTATAAAGGGCTCTCAGTATATTACTCATATTTCCAAAATATTATTCATTAATGAATATATATTAACAAGAACGCAAGAACATTATAAGGAACGATCAAATGAAAAGTAAATATCCTCTTCCAAGTTTAGTAAAAGTCCACATTAGGAGAATAATTACTAATTCTGTTTCGGAACTAAATAATTCTACGGGAGATTGATACGCTAATACTGCTCATCTTTCTTTGTTTGATAAAACTTGGGACGCTGTGTAGGAATCACTGAGTTAGATTACCCAGCCATTTAGCTAGTGAGAATGCACAGTATTAAAAAAAAAAACTTGCAAACAGTGCCTATAATATTTTTAAACCACAAAGTAGTAATATCATTAAATATTGTATTTGGTTTATATATTACTTATGTGTACAGTATGTTACTTTCTGTAACAGATGACTTAGTTGCTTTTCTTGCAATAGAAAACATAGAAGGTCAAATGACATCACAACTTATTACCGACATGATTGTATTAAAGAGGAAGGAAATCTTTCTCTTGTTTGTTAGTTTGGGAATTTTATACAAAAAATATATATAAATATCTTTAGATATAAATTAATTAATTTTTAATGTACTTTGAACTGATTCAGATTTTCAACACAAAAAACTTAAGACCGTTGGTATTAATAGTGTAGTATATAATTTTCTCATAAAAAGAAACAGTAACACAATTGTAAAATTTATTTTCTGGGTAAATTAACTACCCCAGTTTGAAGTTATCACTAGAAAGGAGAAGAGAGAGAAACATTGATTGAAAGTTATGTATTATTACTGCTTGGGACATGCTAGTACATAGTCCAAGTTATGTAACCTCCAGTACAATGCAATGTTCTTTGTTCCAAATATGGTGTTTTATTGAATTATGTAGTTTTTTAATGTCAAATGGAGATAAAATACCAGGTGGAAAACCCTATTTGACCGTATAATCGAAAACGCACAATCTTTGTAAAATAATCCTTCTTTGTGCCATGCTTCATGTACGAGATACACATATTCCTGAAATGTATGCAGTTTAGGTGGCAACCCTGTTTGAATTTCTGATTAATTGTAAATTACTATTGCAGAACCTTAATAAAAGATGAAAGTACGAGTACGCAGCAACATATAATCTTGAGAATCTGGGAAAAAGACATTTTGAATACTATTTAGTTTTTGACATTTCATATTTTTAAGGTTTTTTTTNAATCTTGAGAATCTGGGAAAAAGACATTTTGAATACTATTTAGTTTTTGACATTTCATATTTTTAAGGTTTTTTTTTTACGAAGTACTTTTTTATTATAACTCTTCTAAAGAAGATTACTATAATTGTGCAGCCAGTTATTTCATGCAGGAGGAAGCTGCAAAGAAATTAAAATTAATGTAAAACAGATAGTACCATTCACAAATAAAAAAACATATCAATGAAAAATTAAAGTGGTAGTGCATTGCAGCATTGTTTTAAAATTTTATCATTTATTGTCTGAGCCACGATGTTATGCATGAAAATGTATGTCCATTTGGTGTGTGTATAATTTTTACTAGTTTGCTCATGAATCGTTTGAAGGAAACTGTGATTTCTGCTATGACATAATGATATGTGACTGAAGTTGTAACTGTAAAAATATNATGAATCGTTTGAAGGAAACTGTGATTTCTGCTATGACATAATGATATGTGACTGAAGTTGTAACTGTAAAAATATGTTTTGTGGTATGGAAAATTAATGTGACTTTTAACTATGTAAAGTTTAAAATATATAAATAGAGCAAAATCTAGAAAAGAGAATATTACTAAGAGATTTGAAGATATAATGTTGAAGAGCCCCAAGAAAAAATTAGAAAACGAAATAATATTTGTTATTACTGTTGACTACACAAATTAATAGCTACTAATATAGCTTTAAATAAGTAAATTGTTTTAAAACTGTAAAGAAATCATACTATCAGAGTGCTTCCTCGAGCAGCAAAATATTAAAAGTCAGAACATTAAATAAACATGTTATTTAGTGTGTTAGAGTGACGTGTTTAATATTTGAGTGTAAAATATGGTTGGTTATAGATTTTGTTTAGAACTGAACTAAACAGATTTATTAAAAAAAGCTCAATTAAAAACCATAAGACTTGGAAACAATAAAGCAGGTTGATATAAAATTATTTATTAAGATTAATAGTATTAGTTAATAAACCTCCCTGTCCAGTCCTATTTGAATTTTGTAATGGGAACAGAAGCTCTAAGAAATCGTGATTAGGGGTGGGATGGAGAAATCCATTATTTAATTGTCTAAAATGCCAGTGATTTAGAGGGTTCAAGATAGGATTCAAGTTAAAGAGTAAAATATTAGTGTGTTGGTTATAACCTTATGTGGGAAGTTTTCCTCAACCACACATGAACAGAACAGTTTTATCTATAGGATAAAACTAAGTTCCAGCTAAGTAATTTAATTTCATGTTTATAGCATGGCAACCGTAAAATGTTAATAACGTAGTTTATTAAATAAAAAATCGGCAATTGTAGATATCATTATTGCTATGACACTTGCAAATCAACATGAAATCACTTGTAGTGTTGCAGATGTAAATTTACAATTTGACTGGGATGGTACACTTATTAATGGTAATTATGTGAGCAGTATAATAGAAGAACTGGTTAGTTATTTAATTGGTCTAAATAATTATCTGTGTTCATATCTGTTGTTATTTCTACCAGACTTCCTAGTAGCGTAGCTACAGTTTCATCAGATACGTTAATTGGAAATTTGACATACTGGTTTTGCATATTTTTTTATGTTCACATAACTGTACCTTTAAATATTTTTTGTGGATGGAATTTATAATACATATAAAGTTTGGGCTGTTTGGGACGATGTCGTAATACAGGTATCCAANTATTTTTTGTGGATGGAATTTATAATACATATAAAGTTTGGGCTGTTTGGGACGATGTCGTAATACAGGTATCCAAGCCATTTGCATGTTTTGGGGTAGTAAAATATCTTGAGGCAAAATAAGCATGGTGTGCTGTGAACAAAAAAAAAACACTTTAACCAACATGCAAATGAAACAGCAATTTTTACATGCTTGTTTCATTTGTTTGTTTGTTTGTTTGTTTGACTGTTCTCTATTTATTGTCTCTGGAGACAGTAAACTATTTTTAATAAAAGTTTTAAAAAATACTAACATCTGTAATTTTGTAAAGTTTTGTGGTTCAGCATTTTAATTAATGTGGGTTTAAAGTTTTAGATTTTGTAGGATTTTGACTAGGACTTCAAATTAGACCCTAACTAGGATTCAAACCATCTCCAACCATGATGCTCAAGAGCTCTGTTGCTGTTACATTCTTCCACAAGCTACTCAATGATCTGAAGATAACTAGAACTCTTATATAAACTCTAACGTACAGGAGAACTTCAAACTCTTGTAACGTCGCAGTCGTCAGAATTGGCGACTGGAAATTACAGTTCGGGGTTGCTCAATCGGTAGACACAAGAAACGTTAAAAGGCACCGTATAAAAATAAAATTAATTCAAGTCTCTGTTGTTACTGTAATTAAAATTTAACATTCAAAAGAAACAGAAGCTTCAAGTACGCAGAGTCACAAACAGTCGGTTTCACCAGATAAACAAGCGAAGAGCAGCGCCGCAGTAGTTAATTTATTATTCACGCCATTGAAAGCTTGCATCGCACGAGGGAATACGAAGGCGGGAGGGACGTCAGTTCCTTCCTGGCACCCTAGCAACCTCCCACACCGGCGGAGAAATAATTTAGCAGGATAAAGGTGGCCGGTGTGGGGGATATTTGCCACCTCGACGCGTCTTCCGCGAGTGCTGGTTGTCTACTGTTTACTTTGCTAGTGGGCGGTATGCACACAGGGTAAAAGTCGCCCCGTACCTACCCCCACTCCTTACCCCTGGGTGCCAGAAACCTGACCAAATAAGGGCATGGCATGGGTCGGAATACCTCTCCCCACGCCATGTCGAACTGCATCGTAGTAAAATTATAATCAAACTTCCAGAACAAAAACTGTTGACTGCAGTTGGAAAGCTTCTATCTACTAATGCTGACGGGAACGAAAACTAAGATTTCCAAAAAAGCAAGCGTACAACCGAAAAACATTCTACCATGGCAATAACTTTGAATCCTGATTAAATATTACAGAGCCTCACAAAACGAAAGAAAAGGGACCAAGTATCCCAATAATTATTATGACTGCATCATTACAATCTATTTAGATGTACCGCCAACACTTTTTTAAATGTTACAGTGTGTGAAATGTTTCGATATTCATTCACACGTTCCTTTAAAACAAAAATTCACCCATTTTGAATTCTGGTTAAGAAGATGCATTGGACAGTTTCATATTAATATTGCAGACCTGGACAAGAGTTCTTTTAAACAACAACCTATTAAAACTGATTGGTCATTTGATGCCAGTTTAAAATTTGTGACTTACAAACTTCTGTATTATTTGCACACGAGTGCTGTGTGACTCTCCAAAAATAATATGTAGAATATGCATATTAGAATCCTTTTTTTTTTTTTGGTACATCTTCAGCAAATTTTACACTCTTTCCTGCAGTTTTCCCAATCTT
Organism: Clitarchus hookeri; assembly: GCA_002778355.1. NCBI lineage: Eukaryota > Metazoa > Arthropoda > Insecta > Phasmatodea > Phasmatidae > Clitarchus > Clitarchus hookeri. The sequence goes on along the minus strand of NQII01008502.1, from coordinate 42,958 downwards.
CTCCTCCCTCTCCCTCTTCCTCTCCCTCTCCCTCTTCCTCTCCCTCTTCCTCTTCCTCTCCCTCTTCCTCTTCCTCTCCCTTCCAATTCCATGTACATATCTTGATACAGCATTAATTACCGTTTTTTTTTCTGTGGGTTGCAGAATTTTTTCTGCTCCACTGAAAAAAGAGCAAAAAGAGAGATTTTGCTGTACACAGCAGAAAAATATTACAAAATAATTATGGTAAGAGTACAGATAGGTCTGCATTAGAAAAACAAAAGTTAACAACATGACGTGATTGACTTTTACATTACACATTACAGCCTACCGATATTCAAACTATCTTACGAGGATTGCNTTAACAACATGACGTGATTGACTTTTACATTACACATTACAGCCTACCGATATTCAAACTATCTTACGAGGATTGCGGCACTAATGTCTTCTAAATATTGTCATGACATAAGAGGACTGAAAACAAGAAAATCACCCTAAATCAGAAGTATCCACCAGAAGACCACATCGGTTTCCTATCCTCAGGGGGATGGCGGTTTCCACCAGCAGACTGGTTTGTAAGGGAGTACCTACCACACTTCCAGACTTTCCAAACCCTATTCCAGATTATTTTCTAGGTTAACTCACTGGTAAATTTAGGCATACAAGCGAGAGAGAAACTACTGTTAAGTGTAAATAGGGGATGTTTAGGGACAAGTTACTCCCTCTTAACTTAAAATAATTATAATCGCTACCCCTCAAAACAAAAACTTTACTTGAAGATTTGAAGTCTAGGAAAAAAATTACTTCAAATAACAACCGGTCATCAGGTCCAGACAGTTTTACTTGCACAAAAAACACAGATAATCAATTATATATGGTGGGAATAGGCCACTAGCTTATTAATTACAGTATAAAAAGTAGAACGTATGCACAAGTACTCGCAGGGTGGAACTCGTGGATACACACACACACAAACAAAAGTCGGACAAACACATTTTCCATGTGGATGCGTGCGCGGTCATGTGACGTTTCACTGGCTAGGCCAGCTTCATCAGGCGTAACTGGTGGCTCACTGCAGTCTGGTGAGCGGTGGTTGGCAAACAGTGAACCTAGCAGCCAGGAGGCGAACTAGGGTGAGGTGGGAAACTTGAAATGTGACACAGAGGTTATCTTATGTTTATGCCAGGGGTTTGTCTGGACTTGGTGATGTATTGGTGGGTCAGTTCCCTGCGTCGCAGTTCCGCACTATTATTAGGAGGTGGTAGGATCCTCACCACTCTGGTTCTGAGATGCTGCATGTGCTGCAACTGGCTTCTCCTTCAAATATACATTTGCGCCAGCTATGGCTTGTTTTGTGTCCGCTCTACGGCTATTCATTCTATATCTGAGAGTGTCGGTGGTAAGGCCAATTATTAGAATATAAGAAAAGTAAAGTAACAAGAATTTTTGGGACAGAAAATCCACATTGTGTTNGTGGTAAGGCCAATTATTAGAATATAAGAAAAGTAAAGTAACAAGAATTTTTGGGACAGAAAATCCACATTGTGTTTGTGTCATTGTTGTGTACCGACATTGTGTATACAACAGGACGTATATTTAGGTGGACATGGTTGGCACGAGTGAGTAGTGTCATGGTGCATGTCATAAACATGATGTAATCACGTGGACAGAGATCCAGGTCAGTGGTGTGGATTGGTAAACAGTAGTGTCGATGGACGCGACAAGGATGGGATCTGTGCCAGGTTGAATAAAATACATTAAGTTTACAGTCATCGGTGAACAGTCATTGCCTCCGTGGGTACAATTGGCGAATTTGTGCCGGGCCAAGATACGTGGTGGTCTTACCGCTAATGTTGACGGTTCTATTTTATCGCTAATAAAATAGAGGACGAAGTAGCGAAGAGGGTGGTTATTTTACTCTGTGCAGGGCGAAATAGTATTGTTACATCATTACTATCGCAGTGCCATTAGACAAAGTGCTAACAAAACTTACAAAACATTTTTAGCCAAGACCAACTGACGTGGACCACTCCTGCGTGGTCGGGCACGGCCACTGTCATCACGTCATCGGCCCACAGTCGCTGCACCAGTGCGGCCAGCGGTACACGCACGTCGTGTGTCCCGATGCGTGTCCGTACCGAGTGATCCAACAGAGTGCCTGTGGTGTCCCTAGAGAGATCTGTGTAATTAGGATGGGAATCGTGTGTTAGAATGTGTAGTAAATAGCATTAGAATTTATTGCCCGTGGGCAAATGTTCGTGAAATTTGCCCTTAGGGGATTGCAAAGTAATTGCAGCATAAATGCACACCATGTGCATATTTAATGAGGTGTAGAGTAGCAAGGCTAGGGTATTTGAAGTGTTCTATATAATTTTCCGAGTGCAATTGTGTGTTTAATCAAGCCAATTAGTGATATAGGATATAATTAGTCTTTCCTTCAACCTGACAGTTCCGGTTGTCGAGTGCCCCAAAACTTAACAGACCTAAATTTCCCATGTGCTCTGCAAGGCACCACATAATCATGTTTTGTATTTAAATTAGTGCTTAATTAAGAACTCTTAACTCTCTACAGGATTAAGAAAACTTACTCAGAACGTTTTATTGTTTTGTGTGTATATGTTTCAAGTTCTATGTTAATGAGGTCAGTTAATTAAATTACCTCGCGGAGTTTAGCGAGCTCTCGGCAAGGATGTCGCCCGCTCGCGCCATCTCCGGCAGTCTGATTCCACAAGTTTTAGGTGCTGCATGTGCGTCGCGTTACGGGAGACTTTCATACTTGGTTCTGAACACTTAACTGCAATAGGTTAACGTAATTTACTGGAACTGTTATTTAATTTACCAACAGTCTTCCCCACGTTCGCAGTACCCCTCCGTCAGCTCAATTTACAGACACTGGAGGTTTGGAGGTTTAATTACACTTGTAAGTTTTCGCACCATTCTTTGCATCTTTGTACAGTAACGGCCGCTGACAGGCCTTGTGAGTCAGGTCGCTTTAACTTGCATTGCATACATGTAACTGTGTACACTATTCGGCAATGCAATTTACTTGAATTAACCGAAACTTGTGAGTTCTCGTTTAGTATTGTATTTCATACCCTGGCCCTATCCAGGAAGTCATTGACGCCTCAAAGGAGGCATCCTTCATTTATAAGGTAAANCATACATGTAACTGTGTACACTATTCTGCAATACAATTTACTTGAATTAACCGAAACTTGTGAGTTCTCGTTTAGTGTTGTATTTCATACCCTGGCCCTATCCAGGAAGTCATTGACGCCTCAAAGGAGGCATCCTTCATTTATAAGGTAAANGTTGTATTTCATACCCTGGCCCTATCCAGGAAGTCATTGACGCCTCAAAGGAGGCATCCTTCATTTATAAGGTAAAAGGCAATACTAAGGCATGCTGGGGAGCCTGAATACCACTGCTATATATTACGTTTTCCTGTAAATTTGTACCGTGTGTGTCAGGCGATACAGCCACGTGGTCGTTCGGCCCATGATCATGAGAACTGTGACTTCGTGCTCACCCAGTGAGCTGGCGTCCATTCTATTTGAAATAGGAATATTGTGCAATATGCTGACTTTTCTTAACGTTGTCGCCAGACGATGTCCGCATTACTATCCCCGACCGCTCAGGTAAGGTTACAAGTAAAACAGTGGAGACTTACAAGTTCTTGAAAATAGATCAACAGGAAGGTGAAACAATTGTGGTCTATGTGGCAGAACTGTGTCGACTATCGACTCACTGTAATTTTTCTAACTTAGAACGAATGTTGCNACAATTGTGGTCTATGTGGCAGAACTGTGTCGACTATCGACTCACTGTAATTTTTCTAACTTAGAACGAATGTTGCGTGAATGTGGGGTACGTGACAAAACTATTAAACATGTGCTACTGGTGAAAGATAAATTAACCTACAAGGAAGCAGTCAACATAGCGATGGCAGCAGAAGCAACGGGAATAAACCTGCTGGATTTATGGGAAGCCGCAGTTGTGAAACACAGAGCTACATAACCTACAGGCCTATGGGTGGAGAAAATGGCCAGACCCTCTGGTGGGGTGTCTAGGGAACTAGCGAGACACGCATGCCGATGATGCAACCGTTTCATCTACCGGCGACATCTGCAACAAGCGAGGCCACCTAGAAAGGGCATGCATCACCAAGAAGCAGGGAGCGCTGGTTCTACAGGGAAGCAACAGGAACACACCCAGGCACAACAAGGTAGGACCCCATATGTTAAGAGAGCCTGAATCCGATTATGATGATGAGGCAGGGTGAATATATTTGCTGCATAGTCTGCAAGGGGGAGACAGCAATGAGCCATATGTGATTGAACTGGGGTTAGATAATAACCTGCACCGGTTAGAGGTGGACACAGGAGCCAGTTACACAGTGGTTAGCCGGGTACTTAAAGACTTTGTGGCCGGAACTGCGGCCATTAGAGGAGTGCAACATTGTTCTGTACACACGTGGTCACAGGAAGGATTGAAAATTAGGGGTCAGAAAGTGATGGAAGTTCGATCGAAAAATGGCTTGGTTGCTTCCCTGCCCTTATAGGTGGCTAGGGGACAGGGGCCCAGCCTACTTGGAAAGAACTGGTTTCAATCCCTCGGGATCTCGGTGGAGGGAATTTTCACGGTACAAGTCCAGGTGAAGGGGAATGGTAATGATTCTCTAAATACTGAAACACATACAAGNGAGGACGAAGTAGCGAAGAGGGCGGTTATTTTACTCTGTGCAGGGCGAAATAGTATTGTTACATCATTACTATCGCCGTGCCATTAGAAAAAGTGCTAACAAAACTTACAAAACATTTTTAGCCGAGACCAACTGACGTGGACCACTCCTGCGTGGTCGGGCATGGCCACTGTCATCACGTCATCGGCCCACAGTCGCTGCACCAGTGCGGCCAGCGGAACACGCACGTCGTGTGTCCCGATGCGTGTCCGTACCAAGTGATCCAACAGAGTGCCTGTGGTGTCCCTAGAGAGATCTGTGTAATTAGGATGGGAATCGTGTGTTAGAATGTGTAGTAAATAGCATTAGAATTTATTGCCCGTGGGCAAATGTTCGTGAAATTTGCCCTTAGGGGATTGCAAAGTAATTGCAGAATAAATGCACACCATGTGCATATTTAATGAGGTGTAGAGTAGCAAGGCTAGGGTATTCGAAGTGTTCTATATAATTTTCCGAGTGGAATTGTGTCTCTAATGAAGCCAATTAGTGATATAGGATATAATTAGTCTTTCTTTCAACCTGACAGTTCCGGTTGTCGAGTGCCCCAAAACTTAACAGACCTAAATTTCCCACGTGCTCTGCAAGGCACCACATAATCATGTTTTGTATTTAAATTAGTGCTTAATTAAGAACTCTTAACTCTCTACAGGATTAAGAAAACTTACTCAGAACGTTTTATTGTTTTGTGTGTATATGTTTCAAGTTCTATGTTAATGAGGTCAGTTAATTAAATTACCTCGCGGAGTTTAGCGAGCTCTCGGCAAGGATGTCGCCCGCTCGCGCCATCTCCGGCAGTCTGATTCCACAAGTTTTAGGTGCTGCACGTGCATCGCATCGCGAGTGACTTTCATACTTTGTTCTGAACACCTAACTGCAATAGGTTAACGTACTTTACTGGAACTGTTATTTAGTTTACCAACAGTCTTCCCCGCGTTCGCAGTACCCCTCCGTCAGCTCAATATACAGACACTGGAGGTTTAATTACACTTGTAAGTTTTCGCGCCATTCTTTGCCTCTTTGTACAGTAACGGCCGCTGACAGGCCTTGTGAGTCAGGTCGCTTTAACTTGCATTGCATACATGTAACTGTGTACACTATTCTGCAATACAATTTACTTGAATTAACCGAAACTTGTGAGTTCTCGTTTAGTGTTGTATTTCATACCCTGGCCCTATCCAGGAAGTCATTGACGCCTCAAAGGAGGCATCCTTCATTTATAAGGTAAAAGGCAATACTAAGGCATGCTGGGGAGCCTGAATACCACTGCTATATATTACGTTTTCCTGTAAATTTGTACCGTGTGTGTCAGGCGATACAGCCACGTGGTCGTTCGGCCCATGATCATGAGAACTGTGACTTCGTGCTCACCCAGTGAGCTGGCGTCCATTCTATTTGAAATAGGAATATTGTGCAATATGCTGACTTTTCTTAACGTTGTCGCCAGACGATGTCCGCATTACTATCCCCGACCGCTCAGGTAAGGTTACAAGTAAAACAGTGGAGACTTACAAGTTCTTGAAAATAGATCAACAGGAAGGTGAAACAATTGTGGTCTATGTGGCAGAACTGTGTCGACTATCGACTCACTGTAATTTTTCTAACTTAGAACGAATGTTGCATGAAAGTGGGGTACATGACAAAACTATTAAACATGTGCTACTGGTGAAAGATAAATTAACCTACAAGGAAGCAGTCAACATGGCAATGGCAGCAGAAGCAACGGGAATAAACCTGCTGGATTTATGGGAAGCCGCAGTCGTGAAACACCGAGCTACATAACCTACAGGCCTATGGGTGGAGAAAATGGCCAGACCCTCTGGTGGGGTGTCTAGGGAACTAGCGAGACACGCATGCCGATGATGCAACCGTTTCATCTACCGGCGACATCTGCAACAAGCGAGGCCACCTAGAAAGGGCATGCATCACCAAGAAGCAGGGAGCGCTGGTTCTACAGGGAAGCAACAGGAACACACCCAGGCACAACAAGGTAGGACCCCATCTGTTAAGAGAGCCTGAATCCGATTATGATGATGAGGCAGGGTGAATATATTTGCTGCATAGTCTGCAAGGGGGAGGNACAAGGTAGGACCCCATATGTTAAGAGAGCCTGAATCCGATTATGATGATGAGGCAGGGTGAATATATTTGCTGCATAGTCTGCAAGGGGGAGGCAGCAATGAGCCATATGTGATTGAACTGGGGTTAGATAATAACCTGCACCGGTTAGAGGTGGACACAGGAGCCAGTTACACAGTGGTTAGCCGGGTACTTAAAGACTTTGTGGCCGGAACTGCGGCCATTAGAAGAGTGCAACATTGTTCTGTACACACGTGGTCACAGGAAGAATTGAAAATTAGGGGTCAGAAAGTGATGGAAGTTCGATCGAAAAATGGCTCGGTTGCTTCCCTGCCCTTATAGGTGGCTAGGGGACAGGGGCCCAGCCTACTTGGAAAGAACTGGTTTCAATCCCTCGGGATCTCGGGGGAGGGAATTTTCACGGTACAAGTCCAGGTGAAGGGGAATGGTAATGATTCTCTAAATACTGAAACACATACAAGNGGGAGGGAATTTTCACGGTACAAGTCCAGGTGAAGGGGAATGGTAATGATTCTCTAAATACTGAAACACATACAAGAGTCACTGAGCGTTCCACTATGTATCCACAGATGTTTGATAACGGGGACCTAGGCAAGTATTAAGGACCCCAGGTAACAATTCATTTAACGGAAGGAGCGAAACCAGTTTTCTGGAAGAACAGAGTAGTACCATTTACACTTCAAGAGACTGTGGAGGCAGCTATTGACAAGCTTGTCGAACGAGTTGTCTACGAACCTGTAGCATATTCAGTTTGGGCAATATCAATTGTGCTGGTTATGAAAGGTGATGGCTAAATTAGAATCTGTGGTGACTATAAAGGTACTCTGAACAACATTAGCCAAGTTGAATGTTACCCACTTCCAACAACTAATTNAGAATCTGTGGTGACTATAAAGGTACTCTGAACAACATTAGCCAAGTTGAATGTTACCCACTTCCAACAACTAATTAAGCATTCGCTCATTTAGCGAGACTGAAATATTTCACAAAGTTGGATCTGGAAGATGCTTACCTGCAAGTAGCTGTGGATGAGTCCACTGCAGGGTTATTAACAGTAAACACTACAAAAGGTAGGGTCCAGCAATTTTCCAACGGCTGATGGTNGATGAGTCCACTGCAGGGTTATTAACAGTAAACACTACAAAAGGTAGGGTCCAGCAATTTTCCAACGGCTGATGGTAACTTTACTAGGGGGTTTACCAGGCATTGTATGATAGTTTTGTTAGATGATGTTCTGGTGGCTGGCTCTAGTAGGAAGGAGCATTGGGAAAGAGTATGCGAGGTCATTGCCTTAATAGACAAAGCTGGACTTAGATTAAAGAAGACCAAATGTGTTTTTGCAGCTACAAAAGTGAAATATTTAGGGTGCCTGATTGAAGCAGGAGGCATCCATCCAACACAGGAGAAGGTCGAGGCAATACACAAAGCACCAACGCCACAAAACAAATGTGATTTGCAAGCATTCCTTGGGTTCTTGAATTTCTGTGAGAGGTTTTTGCCTGACAAGGCAACAGTACTGGAACTTCTACGTCGGCTGTTGGACGAGGGCCTTATGGACGTGGGACCAACGACATGAAGTCCTGCAGGCAAGCATGGCGCTGGTCCACTATGATCCCAAAAGAGCTGTGGTGATGACCTGTGATGTTTCGGAGTTTGGAGTCNGGCAAGCATGGCGCTGGTCCACTATGATCCCAAAAGAGCTGTGGTGATGACCTGTGATGTTTCGGAGTTTGGAGTCGGGGCTGTTTTAGCTCACATAATGAATGATGGGGAAGAAAGGCCTGTAGCTTTTGCTTCTCGGATGCTAGATAAACCTGAGCGTAACTATGCCCAAATAGACAAGGAAGTAATGTTCAGAATAAACAAATTTCGTCAGAACTTGGCCGGTCGACCGTTTACTGTGATCACTGATCATGAGCCCTTGTTGCAGTNAGAATAAACAAATTTCGTCAGAACTTGGCCGGTCGACCGTTTACTGTGATCACTGATCATGAGCCCTTGTTGCAGTTGTTAGACCCACACCGGCCCACTCCTGATATCCTTTCCCCCAGGATGCTCTGTTGGTGCTCGCAATTGGGCACGTATGATTTTCAGCTGGTCTACAAGCCTGGCAACAAAATACAACATGCAGATGCTCTAAGCAGACTGCCAGTACCGGTGCACACCATGGAGGTGCCCACCGCAACATAACTGCTGATGCTAGAGAGGCCAGAAAGAGAAGGATAACGTACTGAGACAAGTGTAGTATTTTGTACTGCATGGGTGGCCAGGAAAACTGCCCAATGAAAAGGTCCAACCATATTAGAACAGACATGTTGAATTGTCTATCTACTGGGATTGCCTCCTCTGGGGCAGTAGAATTGTTATTCCAGAGACGATCCGGAATGAGATATTGGTTCTGCTCCATGTCTCACATGATGGCATGGTACGTTCAAAATAATTTGCTAGAAGTTAGTTATATATGGTGGCCAAAACTCAGTAACGACATTGAGAAGATGGTTCAGCACTGTGGCATCTGCCTCAGGGAGAGCCGGGCTCCACCAAGAACGCACATGACATGGACCATGCCCCAAAATCCATGGTCCCGCCTACACATGGATTTTGCGGAACCATTCATGGGTAAAATATTTTTAATAGTTAGTGATGCCTACTCAAAGTGGCCAGAAGTACGATTGGTGCCATCAATGTCAAGTGCGGTGGTAGTGAGTGAGCTGAAAGACATGTTCAGCTTTCACGGATTGCCCAACATGGTTGTATCTGATAATAGGACAGCGTTTGCATCCTGTGAGGTGAAAAGATTTTTGAACCAGAAAGGAATTGCCCGCAGACATTCACCTCCATACCATCTTTCCAGCAATCGACAAGCGGAACGGACAGTGCAGATTGTGAAGGACAAGCTAAAAAAACTAAGCTGGCGACTGGTGCACAAGACTGCAGAGAATACTCTTTGCACGACGTACCACACCAACAACTACAACCCAGAAATCCCCAGTTGAACTGTTGATGGGCAGGAAAATACAAACAATTTTTGACACGTTGCATCCCAGCACGCTGTACTTTAAGGGTGGAGACGGCAAACGGGGAATGTATGTCACAGAAGGGGATAGCATACTTCTGCGTAACTATGGGTCAGGTCCCAAGTGGATTCCTGGAGTGATGATCGCCAAGGAAGGGCCGGTAATGTACAATGTTCAAAC